>VMBQ01000398.1:231143-308228 GCA_007657795.1 Dreissena rostriformis | reverse complement strand
TGTGTGTGTGTGTGTGTGTGTGTGTGTGTGTGTGTGTGTGTGTGTGTGTGTGTGTGTGTGTGTGTGGGTATACAGTTACAGCATGCGTTTAAAGTAGGTACACAAAACATCATGGCGAAGAATGAAAAATGTAAAAAAACAAGAAATATACATGTTTTTGTGAAAATGGCACATGTAAGCGGTAAACGATAAATACATTGTGACCGCATAGAGGAAAGATATAATTAGTTTATACTACATATACAACGTATTTTAATATTTACAGCCACATACATTGAGAGTCGCTTAATTTTCGTGTATTGCATTACTGTCTTATTAATCAACAGCACATGACTAATCAATCGAATTATTTAATTGCATCGTTTGAACCTTGGTACTGACAGATCATAGTATGAATAATGACGCAAACAAACAAAATAGTTTTATTTCAAAGTTGGAAATCATTTGCATTTCCGAAACGAAAGTGGCTGACAGTTCGGATGTTAAGTACATCATTGTTATACGAAAACGAATTTGTTTCGCCTCTGTGAGATTCTAAAGGCTAGTTTTAATCTACAAAGCTTTGCCTTGAAACGTTTTGAAGCGCATATTCCAGTTCAAACAGTTGTGTGATATTTGGTTTGTTTTAGTTTGGTAAGCAATTTATTTTGAGGTGTGTGTGAGGTTCGACTAGCACTCAAACCGATTTACCCCGCCCCCTCACCCCACTATTTTGCATTATCAGTGACTGTCCCACGGCGATGACCCCAGTTAATCATTTTATGTTTATGGCTAGATTTCTTCAATAAAAGTAATGGATAAGAAAAATAATTTCTCTCCTAAAATAATTTCCTAAGTTTCATTATTTCTGCATAAAATAGAACATATCGGTTTGTGTTGTGCGTATGCAGTATGCCCGTACATATCTTCAATGTTGTAATAAGTAATTTTTCAGAGGCTGTAAGCAGAAGATCTATTTTTTGTTACGTGGATGAAACATTTTTAAGATCTTTCTTATACTTAGTATGTTTGACAAATTTATGTAGATACATCGCTAAATTGATAGATAAATATATTTTACCGATGAACCATATTTCATTATCATATACTTTTAAACTCTATCCCCTATTCGTTTTAATACATTTCTGATTCTTACGACACTATAATATAACACTGAATTTGGCGTTTCTATTTGATAGGTACACCATTTAATTATAATCGTTTTAGACGCGCTTTTGGTTGTGTTATTAATTCGATGGTAAGTGTGAGGTTCGGCTAACCCTCAAATCGGTTAAAACCCCCAGTGCTTTGTATTTGCATTAACTTTCCATGGCGGTGATCCCAGTATTAATGATTTTATGTTTATAGCTCATGTTCTCCCATTCAAGAACTGTATAAAAATAACACTTTCTCTCCTGATATAGATTCTGGAGTTTCATTGTGTGCTATATAATGTATTTGTGTAGTGTGTAGGCATTGTTTCACTTGTCTGAAACAAAGACTTGCAAATTCTAATACAAGTGATACTCTTCGCGATGTTTCTATGGCATAATAATCATTATAAGTATTGACATACACTATATTATTATTGACTTATATACTGATAAGGCGTATTTAGACTAATGATAAAGCGACATAAGTTTTCTTGGAATTTCTTTTTAACAAACTGTGCTTTTCTGTAAAAAAAAGTTAGACGGGTAAAGTAAATGCTCATAAAAATGTTTTGTATATGGACATTTAAATATGTATCCTTTTATATCGTTCTTGAGCAAAGTAAATACACTGTAACTTTCGGTGGTTTTGATATGCAATATAATACAACACAAGTAAAGTCATCATTGGGGTCAAAAGGGATCATCTTTTTTAACTAAGAAATAAAATCGATATTGATATTTCGAATGTGATAATAATTCTATCATATCAGTCGAATACAAAACCTGCTGCTTGCCAGTTAAGGTCGGTCGGCTTTTTGTCGCGTTTATTCTAGTAACTGGTATCTGGTGAGATTGGAATGACATTTCGACCTTACGAACGCGTCCTTTGTTTATACCCTTATCAAAATCCTCACCACATTTGTAAAGTTGTGTATTTCTAACGGAGAAAGTTAATTTTAAAAAAAGGTTGTGTACCAGATTGTTCAAAGACAAGTTGGTGTTTGTGACAATTGCAAAACATAAAAATAGGTCTCTCGAATTGTAATTGATACTAATTTGCGCTAACAAAGCCGGCTTGATGTTAATATATCCGGGTTTTTTTCAAATCAAATTAGGTAACCTTGCTAATGAAGTCAGACAGTATAAAACCTCTTTTATCTAACATTCTCTTTCCTAAGTCCCTGGAGAAGAGCATTGACTTTTTTTATAGTAAGCGTTTCTAAGCATTGGCATTTTCTTATACCATGTTTGTATATATATTTACAATATCAGATACACAATTACAAACACGTAATAGCAAACATAAACAATTATTGGCAAAATAAAACGTTGTCAAGAAATAAACTACTGAGAGTGCGTCCGTTTTATAACTTTTGAGTTTGAACAGGAATGTGTACCGGCAACTATCACTATAAACGCTGCATTTTGCGTTTAATTTCGCTCTGATCCGCTGATACTGCTTTCATCAAAGTAAGCTACTCATTAAGGCCTTTCTAAGCTGCGAGCTGTATGAGATAACATGTATTTTGCATGGCGGTCGCATCGATCTGGAGCAATGGTTCACAAAAGGAAATATATGAAATAACGTAATCGGCGATTTGAAAAATATTTTCAAAAAGGATTTCTTTTGATTTAAGCAGTATGAGCGGACTAGAGCGAAATAAAATGTAATAAATAAAACGATGATGCAACAAACTTGACGAAACACATTGACTTAAAAAAACGTTAACCATGAATGTTTTATTAGAATAATAATAAAAGCAATTTGATTTCAAATATCATGTTTTCAGATAATACAAATGTAACGAACATTGATATTCTGTAATATGATAGTACGCAGACAGTGTTAATGCAGTGGTAAACAGAATACCATGAGTAATAAGTTGTAGGAAGTACTTTAAAGAACACCCACGGCCATGGCTGTTCTAAAGATGCAATGAAATAATTCGATGGATTATTCATGTGCTGTTGATTAATGATACATTAATGCAATATACGAACATCAACCCACTCTGCGGCTGTTAATGATTGCATTCTTTATACGATGACACGTTAGTGTCAGGCTTAAGCGCTTACGCATCTTATGTCACTTTCCGTAAACGTGTATTATTATCGCTTGGGAACAACTTATATTCTGAAGTACAAGAACATTTGTCACTGTAGCTGCCGCTGCCGTCTAAGCAAATCTTTTACGTAAATCACTGTAGTTACCGATGCATTATTGATATATTAATTCGCTGTATACGCCAAACCATTGTTTTTGATTTTAATCAATACGGGTGCTTACATATTATGGCTTTTTATGTACACAAATATGTAGCCGTTATAGCTAACACAATACGTTTTAAACAAATATAATGTGTGTATATAGCAAACGCTTCGATAGATTTTTCTGCAATATTTTTAAATATCAATCACAATATGATTTTCAGTTTAAATGATCACAAGATAATACATACTGATGATGTGTCATAATATGCAAATGCTTAACGTATCACTGTGTGATGGCGTAAATGCTTTCTTTCTTTGTCCAACGAAGAATTAGGGGTGTTAAAAGAGGTATGTTTGCAATATACAAGCTTCTCTATTAGGAAAGTAATATAACATGCATTTGTGTAGTCATAAGAATTGTCCACTTATATAAAAACGTTCAACATTAGTAAACTACTCCCTACTTCACTTTATCTAAACTTGAATTCACAATGAACTATGCATCGCATAACACAATTATATTTATCTGCAAACGTTATTAAAATTGTTAAGAAAATGTTATACTTTTCAGTAACAAATACTGCATTTCATTCATAAATATAGCCTTACTATGTAAGACAAAGCCCAGAGCCAGCTATAATTGTCAAACAAGATTCATAAAAAAGTGTCTGACTTCAAGGACACCTGGTAGGAAAAACGAATTAAAAACCAACAATCTTGACATCGTGCTTCGGGTGAATCACAATCCATTGTCTGAATCGTCGGTAAAATGTCTTTATACTTGTTAATTCTATGATACAAGGTTTTGAGAACCAAACCTGATTATGAGAGTCTTCTTATTTGCTTGAGTACCTGATAATAAATTATAATTATTACCTGTTTTGGCATCAACAACCTCTATCAAGTGGCCCTCTTGTCAGCAGCAGACATTCCACTATCTGAAAAAGTAAAAATACCCAATAGAAATAGATATTAAATGAAAGAAATGCATTTATGTATTTTAAGTGTATTTATACGAATAAAAGGAATTGATAAAGCTTGTAATTTGCATAATTTTAATAAATATGCAGTCTGGCTAAGATCAATGCCTACTGCACTGTCCATATTGTCAAAATGCCCGCCGTTACATGTTGATGGAATGGGGCTCTGTTTAAATGTTCATGCTGTACGCACACGCTACTGTTGCATTAGTGGCTTACAGAGTCCCTGGCATTGAATTCTTACTTCATGTAGCAAATTAACGCTACACGGTCAATTATTATTATGCCTTTGATTTTAAGGAGGAAGCAATTTAGCCCTGATTCCGCCATAACAGGGTATTGGATCTTTTTGAAATACAACTAGTCCAGATCAAACAATCTGAATCCATGCATTTTATGCACTTATTGTCTCGTCGTTTGCAGAAAAATAACCATTCATCAGCTTTCCCAGTCATATATTGCACTTGCAGATGATATTTCATTTTGACTTAAAGTTAGTTAAGGTCACAATTTACTTAAACTAAAGATTTCCTTAACAAATTTAAGGTAAAAGCAATAACTTAAAAACAATCAAGTCAAACTTGTGCGCATATTGACCCTCATAACCATACCTTTTCGTAAAGAGCATTCCAAGCCACAATGATTTAAACAATAAGAAAGATAGGTCATGTGATATGTAAGAAAGAACTCAATGCGAATCAAAGGTCACTGTTTTACGGACATCTATTTACCGGCTGAACTCCAGTTGATGACAGTTTACCGCCAACTGTCAAAGTCTCATGTAGTCTCCAATCTTCAAATAAAGTAGTAAGTTTCTAGTATACAACAATTTTTTTCCTACCACATACACAAAGACATATTCAAAAATAAAGACATGGCAAGTGCCCCTACATAGACTGTGTTTTCAAATAAATGATGTTCATAATATTTTGAGAGTACAGCATTGCACACCAAATATATTTAATATACTGTAATCTTTACTTCATCGTCTAAGATGGTGGGCAAGCAGAAAAGAAGTTACGATGTGCTGCGAAAGTTGTAAATAACAAGCTAATTAACAAAGGACATCATATAGTTAGTAGGGAATAATGAAATGGATGTGTCAATAAACGATAAAGACTACTTTTAGATACCTCTTTGTTCAGCACAAAACCATTATCTCGTATGATCGGATACTGTCGAGACAATTATTAACTAACAACATGGTTAAGAAACCAAAGATGGCACATGCATTTCTGGTTATTAAGCACAGCATTTATGATACCTTCATGTGTTCTCTTGGTAGAACAACATACGTAATTAATACTTTACTTTAATACGTAACACATGCATGCATTTGTATGATGTGATATGTGATCTCTTTGTACACGTTACATGTTTTAAAATTAAAGAGTACATCTCAAATAAATTATTGGTCATGACGTAATATGAATCAATTATTTCAAACGTCTTATTCATAGCTATTGAATATGTAGGACGTACATTACATCAATATTTATGTCATCGCTCATGGTCTTTTTAAAAAGACATTTCTTGTTTAGACATTTCTTGTTTTACTCATATAAATGATATGTATAAGTAATTTACATTTCATTATATGTTATTTGTAATATGGTAATCTATATTTACATATTCATTATACATATGGCAAACGTTACAAAACACATCAATATGTTTGTTTTTGGGAATGTTACAATTAGTTTTGTTTTTTTTAATTTGATGATATTGTCTCAGCTTTTTTCGGCGTAAGTGACTAAGATCCCTTTTGACATAGATGTCTTGCGATAACTGATGCAGCGGCAAAACATGGAACATACTTTCCCCATATTATGAATTAATCAGATTGTTATACGGGTTTAGAAAAATGTGTGCTTGTTAACATTCGGGACTTCGTTTAAAAGCCATTGGCCGGTTACGCGTTCATATAATGCAATAAGTATTGTATATGGCCAATATATGCACGCGGCGCGAATAACTAATAAGATGCTGGCAGAGCGGTTTAAATCGAGCATTACGTTCATTGCAAAATCAGCTCACGATTGCCTGTCAGTGGTATTAAGCTGTTGCTGTTTTGTTTTGACACGTACACTCTATAATTAAGTGGTTAATGTCTAATAAAAAGGCGAAATAGTAATATTAATGGGGCTTATATTTACTTTTCATTTGATTCACTGTGCTTTCTAGACGACGGTGGATGTCATATAAAACTAAGTTAATTTTTCTATATTGAGTTCTGTTATATTATACTCATTAGTGTATTATAACACTTGCGTTTTTTACACGCATCAATAAGCAAATAAATAAGCATGAAGCAAATCATTTCAATAGATGTAAAACAGTGTAATCTGACTGTTAATAATTTTATATCTTGGATCTGTGGTTGAATTTTTATTAACTCTTTCAGTGCTGGAACCGGATTTTAAAGGCCTTTGCAAACAGTTTGGATCCAGATGAGACGCCACAGAACGTGGCATCTCATCAGGATCCAAACTGTTTGCTATTCTGATAGTGGTCTTTGACAAAAATTCGAAGAAAATGATAATTTTAGAAATTCAGCAGACTACATGTTAGCAGACGACAAATTTCCCAGCATGCAAAGGGTTATTAAGTATTGGTATAATTGAACCTTTCTATCTTATTCTATCGGAGATTCTAATAAAATTCAAATCTGCTGTTGATGACATCTTTCAGCAAGTAAAATATGCAATAAAAGAATTATCTAAATAAGGAAAACTTGTATTAAAGTTACATTTTTTTATTTGCGTTTCATTTGCGTAGCATGAATACATAATTTGAAATACATGCATTGTATACAGTAAATGGGGTCCAACAAAGCATGTTACAGATCATCTTCTTCCGTTTGTACTTGATTTAAGGCAAACCATCAACATTTTAATTGTCTTTTTGTTTTAAATTTTCGTGTTTAATGTTATGGTTTAAATCGACAAGGGAAAAAGCTAAGTTCAACTTAATTGACCTGTTTAAGTATGAAAAATATATTATAATTTACTTGTCTTATTTATTTTTAATTTTCGCCACCTTATGGATTGGTTTACCCAGATTTTGCACAATTATATTAATTATTCATCAAAATAGCCATAATAAAAATATATGCTATAGAAAATTGCTAAACTCAACGATATTTAGACATCACATTAAATATAGTGATGATCATGGTACTACTTACATGTGAGTCACATAAATAATGTATTATCTTTTGCATAATCATTATATCTGCCTTAGAGTCATTTTCTAAAACTTTCATAAGATCTATATGTGTGAATAACGACTCAAGTTAATCAAATGAAACACATAAGATCAATTAGTAGCAATGTCTCCTAATCAAACCCTGTACGAATCGCATTTACTATGACAACTTTTATGTTTGTTTTATTTGTTTTATTTGCCATTTTCTCCAACTTGCATGACCTAAAAGTACATGTGCTATATAAATATAGTCGAATGTTTATGCATTAAACAAAGCATAGAATCAATATAAACATATATTTTTAATTTATAAAAAGTTGTGATGAAATATCTAAAACAAAGTTTAAAAAACAAATGCAATAACTACCTAAAATGCTCTTTTACGTTGCAAACCTAGCTTGTTTATGTATTTGATCATATATTAACACACTTATTTGCCAGTTTAATTTATAAAAAAACATGAGTTGATAACAATACAGAAATACAGATTCGTGGTAGAATAGAAATTATTTACATTGTTATGTCGGATTTTTGGGGTTATAACCAACGGTTTGTCGTTCTGACGATTGTTATTAAACTATTCCGGCTACCGCCCTCGTGTTTTTATTCCTACGCATCGGAACTCTAAAATCGCAATGCAAATGCCGCCAACATTTACAGCGTCCGCAAAGCGCGACAACAAAGCGTTTAAGGCGCTCTAAACTATCCTACAGCGTAAATACGGCTTGCAATTTATACTAACTACACATTGGTTTTCCTCTTTTTTTGCATGAGCTTTGAACTATTGTACACTGTAAGCCGATGTGAATCTGCGCCGCATAGCCACGTGACATCGGCAAGTTGCATGAAGGACATCCTTATTTTGTGGTTTATAACATGTCTGTCTTTTTTGTAAACATACGTAGGTACCTACTTATTATTTAGCATTAATGACATTCGAGCTGCATTATATTTCATCTGTTGTTATTATTTAGCTTACTTTATCATTGCGTCTTGCATAACTTTCGGGGCATTTTAGTGCAAAATGTTTGTCACATTAACCTACTGTCTGCCTGTCGTTTTTGTCATTTAAAACTTCAATCGCTCGAACATCTTTTTAACTACTTCCGTTATAAATACACCACTTAACAAATGTGTTGTCGAATTTGATACGAGTATAATTATGGATTGTTCCAAACAAAGGACGCGTTCCTCATGTCGTAATGTCATTCCAATCTCACCAGATACCAGTTCCTAGAATTAACGCGCTTGCGCTTAAGAATGTCTTCATAAACCCAATACTTACGGCGACACAAATATATGTTTTGTGAACCACAACCATTTAGAAAAAAGCCGACAAGCCAAGTTGTTTAACTGGCAAGAATAACAGCAGCAGGTCATATATGTGACTACTATGACATACTTTTTATCACATTCGAAATATCAAGACCGATTTGTTTCTTGCTTAAAAAAGATAATCCCTTTTGACCTCAATGATGACTTAACTTGTTTTGTATTATATTGAATATCGAAACCACAGACTAAAGAAAGTAAAAGTGAATTAACATTTTTCAGGAACGATATAAAATGATACATATCTAAACGTCCAAATGCAAACCCGGTTTAATTAGAATTTACCTTACACGACTAATGTTGTTTCACATAAAAGCACAGTATGTTAAAAAGAAATTCCAAGAAAACTTAAGTCGGTTTATCATAAGTCTAAATAAGCATTATCAATCTATAAGTCTATCATTACAACATTCTATATCAATACTTTTAATACGTGTTACACCAGAGACATCGCCAAGAGTATAAATTGTATTAGCATGTGTATTTCCCTGTTTCAGACAAGTGACCAAATGCCCATACACTACAAAAATACCTAATATAGCAAACAATGAAACTCAAGAATCTATAAAAGGAGTGACACTTGTGTTCTTATCCACTACTTCTATTGCAGAACAAGAGCTATAAACATAAACTCCTTAATACTGGGATCACCGCCTTGGAAAGGTAAATGCAAATACAAAGCATTGGGAGTTTTAACCGATTTGAAGGTTAGCGAAACCTCACACTTACCATAGAGTAAATTGATTGTAATTAAATTCACATATGCAAACATAAATGCCAAATTGTGTCGCGTGAATCGAATATGAAACAGTTTAATGTTCTAGTGCCGTAAGTATCGGAAATGTATTAAAACGAATACTATGGGAAAGATTTTAAAAGTAAACGATAATGAACGTAATATAGCAAATAATGAAACTCCAGAATCTATATCAGGAGAGAAATCGTTGTTCTTACCCACTTCTTTTATTGCAGAACACGAGCTATAAACATACACTCCTTAATACTGGGATCATCATAAAAGATAACGTTCATAACGTTCATCCATAAAAGATATGTATCTATTAATTTAGCGATGTATCTACATAAATTTGTCAAACTTACTAGGTGTAAGGAAGATCTCAAGTATGTTTCAACCACGTAATAAAAATAGCTCCACTGCTTACAGCCTCTGAAAACTGATTAATGACAACATTAAAGATATATACGGGAAAACGTTCTACTGAATCCCCACAACACAATCCAATATGTTGTTTTAATATTATACAGAAAACAATGAAACTAAAGAAACCATTTTAGGAGATACATTATGTTTTTTTATCCACTACTTTCAAAACAGAAATCCAGCCATAAACATAAAACGAGTACACCAAGGATCATCGCATTGGAACGGTCACTGATAATGCAAAACTTTGGTAGGAGGTTTAAACCGGTGTGAGTGCAAGCCGAACCTCACACTTACCCCACATTTAATCTCGTACCAAACTAAAACAAACCACATAGAAAAACATGCTTGAACCAAACTGTCGCTTTAAAAGGATCAAGGCAAAGATTTATAGAATATACAAATAGCTTTCACAATTTCACAGAGGCACATTAAATTCGTGTTCGTATTACTATCGAAATTTTACTTAATATCCGAACCGGCAGCAAATTTTGTTTCGGAAATGCAAATGCTTTCCAACTCGACCGAATATTGGAAATATACTCTATCACGTTTGTTTGTGTCATTATGAATACTAGGATCTGTGTGTACCCAGGCAAGGCATCTTAACATTTGTGTTCCTTTTAATCCGATCGAATACGGATATGTGTGGAACTATTCTTCAAAGCGCCCATTACGTAATAGCATATATTTCTGCTCATGAACCATCGCCCCAGACTGCCATGCAAAATACATTTTATCACATACAGCTCGCAGCTCAGAAAGGCTCATAATCAGTAGCGTTCTTTTGATTAAGCAGTATCAGCGGATCAGAGCGCAATAAAACGCAAAATGCAGCGTTAATAGTGATAGTTACCTTTTCAAACTCGATAGTAATGAAACACGGACGCACTCTTAGTATTGATAACACACTATAAAAGTCGGTCAGTAGGACGTTTTAGTCTTTTGCGTGACAACGTTTTATTTTGCAAATAATCGTTTAAATTCGCTATTAGGATTGTGTAATTGTGTATCTGGTAATGTAAAATATATACAACTATGTTATAAAAAATGCTGTACATGCACTTATCCAGAAAATAAGGAAAGAGTTTGTCGGATAAAAGAGGTTTTATACTGTATGACTTCATTAGCACAGTTACCTAATTTGATTTGGAATTATACTGATATATAAAGATTTAGCCAGCTTTGGTTTAAGAGCATTGTCACTATAATCAAGTGATTTTCTTCTTTTACTCTCAATCGAGAAATATGCATGTAAAACACTGTTATGTATTAGTCGCTAAGTAAGCTCGTTTGCATCTGGCAAATTCGCTTCGTACGAGCTTTTTTCATCTGAGAGCTTCTTGTCTCAAGTAAAGTGTTAAGTAAGGTACATTTAGGAAACTCAGTTATCTTGACCCAAGCTTTGTACACGCATATGATGACAATAGATCGGTAAAAGTTTACCGAGAAAACGTTATAAAGGTCGTGAAAAACCCACATCTGAGCGAAAGGAACTTATTCTGGTTTGCATTATGGTATATGTATATCTCGAAACCATCGAAACCAATCTTACATTTTATATTTTATAACCTTATAGGAGTGAGTTGCGCCAACGTATCACATTACCATTTGAAAGACATATTTTTATGTTTTGCAAATTTATTATAATATATATCATCTTAATACGATCTAATTTGAAGTTTACATAACATGTTTGTATTGCAATGTTTACACAACTTGACAATGCTCTAGTAAACATAAAGCAACACATGCGATACATAGTAAGTTCGCATTTAATCCTGCTCACGTAATTCCAGAATGAGTAATACGATGATGCAACACACTTGACAAAACACATTGAATTACAAAACGTTAATAAGATATGTTGTATTAGAATAAGAATAAAAGCAACTTGATTTCAAATAAAAAAATTCAGATACAAATGTAACCAATGTTGCTATTATGTAATACGATAGCAGACAGTGTTAATGCAGTCGTAAACATAATACCATGACTGTTTTAACGAAGCAATGAAACAATTGGATGCATTATTCATTTGCTGTTGATTGATGATACATTAATGCAATATACGAACATTAACCCACTCTCAATGTCTTTTGCTGTAAATTATTACATTCTTAATGGACGGAACGTAAGTGTCTGGCTTAGTCGGTTACTGTTAAAGTGTATTACTATCGCTTGGGAAACAATTATTGTTATACATCTGTTCAAAACACGAGTAAAAGATTGTTATCTTCAAGTATGGATATCAAAAATTGATAATTCTCCTAAAGCAATGCATTATAGATTTTTTTTAACCGATCTGTACTGTGAACCATATCTAAATATTAATTTGTCTTTTGTTTTAAGGAAAACTTTGTCAAGTTTTCGTTGCTCAGCGCATGATCTGATGATTGAGAAAGGTCGCCATTTATCAATAGAAAGACATTTAACCCTTTGCATGCTGGGAAATTTTTCGTCTGCTAAAATGTCGTCTGCTGAATTTCTAAAATTAGCATTTATTTGATTTTTTTTCAAAGAATACTATCAGAATAGCAAACAGTTTGGATCCTGATGAGACGCCACGTTCTGTGGCGTCTCATCTGGATCCAAACTGTTTGCAAAGGCCTTCAAAATCCGGTTCCAGCGCTCAAAGGGTTAANTTTTTTAATGTAATGAATACGAAACATTTAGGCAAACATTCTTCAAACCTGACTGGTTAAGAAACCGATCTCATCAAATGCTTTATACTATCTTATGCTTAAAAGATGAACATAATATTATAAAGATCGCTAAGTTTTTGCATAACTCGTTTGTAAGAAGAAAAGATATTGTAAACATACATACTTGAAATAGATTGTTGTTATGCTCTTTCTTACATTTTAATCATGTGTATAGAGTTATCATTTGAGAAACTTTTTCTATTCCAGCATTAGTATATTAAATGCTTTACATAAATTAAGTGTATAACAACATGCTTTAATGATCTTAAATGTAATGTATGATTATGTCTCACTCTGTTTGATATTTACATGTCAATGCTGTAGTTTGGGCCGGTGGCCTATATTACCTTTTAAACATGTCTATGTCTATGTCTTATTAAATAGAAGAACAGTTTTCACCGTAGCTGCAGTCTTCCAACAGTATTATACGTAAATATCTGTATTTACCGATGCAGTATTGATATATTTATTCGTTTGATATACAATATTGTATGCAAAACCGCAATATATTTTTAATCAACATCAGTGCTAACATATTATGGCTTTTTATGAACACAATATGTAACGTTTGACACAAAACATTTAAACAAATATAATATTTATATATAGGAAACGCTTTGATATATTTTTTCTGTAATATATCTAAATATCACTGACAATATAATTGTCAGTTTAAATATTCACAATAAAATACATATTGATATTTGAAATAAGAAGTTTATTTGTCATGTACAAGCTATTAGGAAAGTTATATTACATTCCTTGTTTAGCAATAAAAATCGTCCACTGATAAAAAAAAATCACTATTCGTAAACTACTCCGTAATTCATTTTCTCATGAATTCACAATGAACTATGTATCGTTTAACAAAATCTTATTTATCTTCCAACATAATGATTGGAAAGAAATTCTTTTACTTTTCAGTAACAAATACTGCATTTCATTCATAAATATTCCCTTATTATATAAGACAAAGCTCCGAGCAAGGGCTAAACAAGATTCCCAGACAAGTGTGTTACTCCAAGGAAATATTTTAGGATAAATTAATTCAAAACCAACAATCTTGCCATCAAGTATCCTGAAAATTACAATCAATTGCCTTAATCGTCGGCAAAATGTCTTTTTTGGTGTTTATTCTGAGATACGGTTAAAGGACAAGGTTACTTATAAAGCTTATAATGTTGTTTATGATATTAATAAAAGGTCGAACGCGCATAACCATACAATAGGCGGCTATGTTACGATTTTCCTCAGTGCGGTGTTGCTGCTTGAGTTGAAATGTGGGTAGTGATAACGACTTGTTTGTGAATATCTTGAACTTACATTCGATTTTATTAGCGGTTTGATCATCGTTTATGTTCCGTATAAGTGTGATTACCGGTATACTCAAAATTTGTAAATGTTAACAGCTTTATTATATTTTTTTCACAATATACTTCAAGATGTATTTATTTTAAAATGACGAACGTATATATAAATGACACTTTCTCATTTTTTCTTTACAATGAATTGAAACCCATTTTCGAAAGATCAATGTACTTAGTCAAATTAGAAACATCGACATTTAGAAACATAACAGCACATTGAGATTGTACTCTCATGTTCTATTTATAGGAATTGGTAGACATAATCACATTCCAAGAAATGCGAGAATTTGTAAATGGTGTACACTAAATGACATTGAGGACAGGTACCAATGTGTTCTTATATATCCTTTTTATGACAATTTTAGAAAAACACTTATACCTGATGTATACAAAAGAAAAACAATTATATTTAAGTTTTTAAAATTATTGAATGAGACCAGAAAATATATATTGGTAAGTCTAGCGAATGTATGTATTGAAGCAATTAATCTTAGAGCCAATACTATATATATATATATTTATGACAAAATATGTTGTTTGTTCTCCAATTTGAAATTGTGTTTATACTATCTAATTGCATACATTTTTTCAATCAATTACGGATTTTAAACATTCACTTTATTTTGTCAAAACCGAACGAACCTTCTCATACATCCAACATTCTTACAAACAATTGATATATTTAAAAAACATGCATACACATGTAATTGCTTGTTTTTACTGTCACTTTTTCTTTCTCCGTTTGTTGATGTTTTAATGCTGACGCATTATTGCTATATTGTTTTTTACAATGAGCTGTATTTATGCTTAAGTCGCAAATACACTTTCTGTTTTTTATGTTTATGTATTAGTTATTCTAGTTTGTTCTACATGATACCATTATCGTGGTAGAATATGTAAGTATGATGTTAAATATTAAAAACTAATTCTAACATACTCGAATGAATACAGAATTTAACCAAATGCTATCACGCGTATTTGTTGTCATTTACTTTATACATGATTTGTATAGCATACCTTCCAAAGTATACTGCGTATTGCATAACGACTTAGATAAGGTATAACACAGATAAGAGATGTAGGCGGTTAGATATATTTAGTAAATACAACGCACTTTATATTTAATTATGGTAAATTATAATAAATCCAGATGAGATTGAGTTGACCTCGGATCAATTAGAGATCTCATACAATATGTTGGTGTTAGTTTATGTCAAACTCGCATCACTCTAAACGACTGCTAACTATAATTCAGCTGTTAAAAACATGTTTGCTTATTGTTCGGCGTAGCTGCCTTATTTGACCTAGATTTATTGCAATATTTTATGCAGCTGCAATATTGATCCAGAATCGAAGTGGGCATACGTTCTACTCAAAGGACATTGAACTGTGCTGAAATTGTTTACCGACTTCAAAAACATAACCTTGGTGTAGTGTATATGTGTCGTGTTTTGAGAAAACTGGGCATAATGCTTGTGCGTAAATTGCCATCCCAGATTAGCCTGTGCAGTTTATGGAATGTTTCGTTTAAATGATGTCTCTTCTTAGCGAAAATCCAGTTAAGGCGGAAAGTGTCGTCCCTGATTAGCCTGTGCGGACTGCACAGGCTAATCTGGGACGACACTTTACGCACAAGCATTATGCCCAGTTTTCTCAGAACACGACACATATGTCCGCCTGGCGACCGGGAGTTACGCGTACGATCCCCACTGTGAGAGCGTCCTGTAGATATCTCCATAGACGGCAAGTACTGATTCTTACCAGGAAACGGAGTTGGGGCCGTCTCAAAAAGCTTTAGGATTTCGATGCCATCGAGCTATAATACTTTTAAATTTACTTATATCAATTACACTTGCATTGTTTTTTTTAAGATTGCAATATATAGCTTTAGCTTTTAAAATAAACGTATATAGGTATCTATATCGGAACATTTTTGCTCAATTTTCTTCATTTTATATTATTACTATTAGAATAAAATGTGCTTTCATAGAATGAAATAGCTATTCTATTTGGCCCATGTACCCAGGGCGAAAATACCAATTAAGATGTGGACAAAGGCGAGGAGATCGATCATTACTGACATTGTGCAATTAGCTCATTATTCCCTGTCAGAAAAATTAAGTTATTTTTTTTCTAGTATACAATAAAGCGGTAAATGTAAATATGTGTTAAAGATAAATAGGCGAAATACAAACATCAATAGTACAATAGATGGAGCTCATATTCATTATTGTATTGTATAATTGTGTAAAACTCCTATTACACGTTCTAACTGACGTAGATTATGCGAATGTATTAGTGAAAAACTATATAAAAAAGCGCTTGGTAATGAAGCGCTTATACACATTCTGCAAAGCATACAATGTTAATATCTGATTTCGTTGCATATTGTTATTGTTTGTTTGTTTAAGCAAACTTTTTTTATGTCATGATTCAGTCTATCAGGAAGATCATTCTAACGTGTATTATACAATACCGCATTTTTAAATTTAATATTTTAGTGCTCTAAAATATCAAGCATTTCTGAATGTTTTAAAACCAAAAGGGTTGATTGAGTCACACGTTTTAACAACAACATCAGCGATCGACCCTTGCATGTTAATCCGCATGGGTTTCTGGGCTAAAATCAAATATTTTTTGGAATGTTGATTGTATTTATGGATTATCAGGAATTTGTGTAACGTATATGTGTATATAGTCCAAACCAAAAATCGATGAAGCACAAACTTCGCCAAAATTGGATATGTTATAAAACAAAGGATTGATTGTTGTGTTTGTGGTATAAGATATAGATAGTAGAAACTGGCTTAACTATACGATCGTTCATACAAACTTGATAATATACATAATCAATGCGTTTATTGCATAAAATATTGACAAAAACTTTCTCTAGGTAATTTAAAACATTTATCTCGACTCTACGATAGCACTTTATAATGACTGATATTTTAAATTGTCTAACTAACCTTAAATTTGTGAGTTTTATGTTAAATAAATGTTGGTACTTCACGATGTGATCGCTCTATTTGGTATTTTATACCAAACAGTGGCTTGGACATGACAATACATGTTTGGATTATTTTAATAAAGCGTTTGGTTAGACGGGGGGGGGGGAACGCCGATACGTTTTTCTTTTTCTTAGACGACTTTGAAATTGTTTCGCATAATAGACATAATTCGGGGATACACATGCAAGACATATGTTTAATTTAAGAACTATTTGCAAACGATATGGTTGTACTTGGTGAAACGTCGGAAGACGTACACATGTATATTGATTGTTTATGTAACATCTGTGGCTTTCAAGTAAAAATACATATAACTAAATGAGATAAGAAAATATGGAAATTATAACAAATATATTTTGAACGATTTTATATCTGTGTTTAACGCTTAATTAAACCGGGAATCGAAATCTTAATACTTACACATTGTGTGGTTAGGGCCAAAAAGCACTAAACATATTGTTTGCTCACTTGAAAATGTTATGCTATTTCCTTCCTGGACATCATCATCCACATCATCATCCCCTTAACCCGTCTCGCCGTTGGGNGGGGGGGGGGGGGAAGAGGATCGACGACACAGAGATCCTCCGCCAATCAGGTCTGTTGTGGGCTGCTGAGAGTAGCTCACCCATGGGGAGGGACGTCCACTAATTTCTGGAAAACGTTCACCGAATATTTATCTTTAATACATATTTCTTTATATTAAATCTGTATAACCATTAGCTATGTTTAACTTAAATATTGAAAGTTTTCAATCTATCTAATAATACATTACATTGCAAACGTTCCAAACATATAATATGAGACCAGTTTAATAAACATATTCAGAAATACGCCAACAAATATTAAAAACAATCTCAGTTATTTTGTTGGATTTAATGCCCTTATTAAGAACATGTTACTTTTTATTAAGCAAGCCATTCACAAAGCTATTGAAACTACCAAGCAGCTAAAACATTATTCATATTTCCTTCTAAATATAGCACACGTGTGAGTATATATAAGCATAATTAATAAACGTCAGCCAGAATCATGAAGCCAAAAACAAATGATGAATTATTTATTTTACATTTACTGTGTTTTTTAACTTATTGTTTAATTTTGTTCGTGTTGTACTTCTTATATCGATGCATATATTTAATTGCAACTTAATGATAACTAATCCACTGTATGTTATTAAATCTATATAGAGAATATTATGTGAGTTTTGGATAAAGATCAAGTTTATCATGCGAGGCTTAGAACCATCGAAGCGCGAGGCTTGTCGAGCGCTTCTATGGTTCGTGCCGAGCATGACAAACTTGATCTTCATCCAAAACTCACATAATATTCTATTTATCTTATTATTTTCTCCCTTTGCCATTAATAATTATCAAATATCGCCTTTTTTTGACGAATTTGTTCTTGCACAGTTATATATGTATACCTTCATTATCTTAGTAATATTTATATTTGTAAACTCTTTGTGAAAGATGAAAAGTAATAAAAAAAATTTGTCATTCGTGTTCAATAATGTGTATTTAGTTCTGGCGGCCTTCGTTCAATTATAACGTGAGTTGAGTTTAGTTGCGTAACTATATGGCCCAACACCTGTCTTATAATTGTCATTGATTGATAAAGCAACGTTTTTGTAAGTTTTAGATATCACTGTATATAATGAATACAAACACCAGCTATGCCATCCAAAGATAAACACACCATAGACGTTCTTCGTTCGTAATATAATTCAAAAGACATGTGAGTCAGATAAGGAATGTATTATCTTTCGCATAATCATTATATCTGTCTTAGAGCCATTTTCTACAACTTTCACAAGATCTCTTAGTGTGAATAACGACTAAGGTTTATCACGTGAAACACATAAGATCAAATTGTAGCAATGTCTCCTAATGAAATCCAGTACGAATCGCATTTACTATGATAGCTTTTATGTTGGTTTTATTTGTTTTATTTGCCATTTTCTCCAACTTGCATGACATAAAAGTACATTTTGCTATATAAATATAGTCAAGTGCTTATGCATTAAACAAAGTATAGAATAAATATAAACACATATTTTCTATTTATAAATCGTTGTAATGAAATATCTTAAACATAGTTTTATAACCAAAAAAAAACAAGAACAAAAAGCCCAAAATTACACAAAATGCGCTTCTATTTTGTAAACTTAGGCTGTCTGTGTATGTAAACCAATGTGGTTTTTTATCATATATTAACACGTTCCGTTGCCAGTTCAATTAATTAAAGCACGATTTAATAACAATAAATTGAATAGCATTCTGCAAGTGGTATTATAATCTTAGTTTTGCTTAGTCAATTGAAATTGTTTCTGTTTGAACACGAATTAATCTACACAAATTAATTAAAAAAAAAGAGTTTGTGGTATGTTTATACAGATGCATTATTTTTATTATCTGAACTATGCATTGTTTAACGAAAAGTACATAAATGAGATTAGCAGTTAACACACCCAAGTCCCAATTTACAGGGACGCTACATAATTCGTTAAATATGTACAGATAGTTAAGCGTCTGTATTACTCACTACCATATCGCCAGTACAATACTGAGTTTTATCTTCACTTTTTATATAGATCAAATTTAGAACAGTTTGAAATGCAAGATACTTTTTGAACGTATCTTAAAAACATACCCTGTTCTTGTAAGTCGTGCGTAGACACAACGGTTTGTTAATACAATTTAACAACCTTACGCCGATCTTCATTGTTAATAGCTCAATTTCCGATGAAGTTATAACTTTACAAAATGTTCACGTAAAACAGTACATACAATCATAGATTTAAACTACAGTTATGAATCTGTGACATATGTATTTTACATCTGGTATGTCGCGTTGGACACCCAAAGAATGTATCATCTGTTTCTTGCGACGATTTCCAGAACTGCATGCATTCATCACAAAATATGTTAACTAGAAAGCAGTCGCAAAGAAGGCAGACCTTAATAACTCAATGTCCTCACGTACGAGTGTTGTCAGTATCAGTGTGGGGATGGCGGAAATTCGTTCGAATGGTTCTGACGACGACGAAGTGTGATGTATTTTACAGAAGTTGTCGCACAAATTGAATCTAGCGACAATACGGATAACGCGGAAATAGGCATAAGTGAATTAATTTAATTAGGTAAATTAGGTACGTTGGTCTAAGACAATAATGTTTATGTTTAAAAAAATACTATCATTTAGTGAAAAAATGTTTCATTTTAAAACAACCTAAACAAGTATGTTTTGATTAGGATTTTATATTTGCATTCAATCGGTCACAAGATTATATAGACAAACTTGGTGCAATGACGCATTCTTTATTTGTTTTATTATTAAAAAAAATCTTAACTTTATAATAGCTTGATTTTTATATCGTATGCTCACACAATGGTGAAAGAAATATTTCTCTATTTATGTAATGGCTATTAAACCAAATATACGTGATTTTCCTTTTTAGCTCACCTGATTGCTCAGGTGAGCTTTTAGGATCGGTCTTTGTCCGTTGTCCGTCCGTCCGTCCGTTCACATTTGGTGTGTAAACACTCTAGAGGCCACATTTCTTGTCCGATCTTCATGAAACTTGGTCAGATTCGTCCCAATGATACCTCGATCGAGTTCGAAACTGGGTCATACTGGGTCAAAAACTAGGTCGCTAGGTAAAAAAAAAAGTAAAACCTTGTAAACACTGTAGAAGTCACATTTCATGCCCAACCTTCATGTAACTTTGTCAAAATGTTTGTCTAAATGATATGTTGGTTGAGTTCAAAAGTGGTTCCGGTCCTTTAAAAAACATGGCCGCCAGTGGGCGGGACAGTTTTCCTTATTTGGCTATAGAGAAACATTGTGAACAGTTACAGTTAAGAAGTCACATTTTTTGCCCAATCATCATGAAACTTGGTCAAAACATTGGTGTTATTGATATCTCGGACGAGTGTGAAAATGGTCCAGATCGGTGAAAAAACATGGCCGCCAGTGGGCGGGGCAGTTTTCTCTATATGTATATAGTGAAAACATGTGAACACTCTAGTTTATCTTAAACCACAAAGCACACAGCTTTGATATTTGATATGTGACAAAGATTGTTCTAATCATGCCACTGGGTAAGCTCATGTCATAGGTGAGCGATCTAGGGCAATCTTGGCCCTCTTGTTTTAGAAAGTGCCTGGAAAAACACTTTCGTGTTAGAAAAAAAATAAGAGCATCAATCGTTAGATCAAATATAAAACTTAACTCACCATGCTTTATTCTTAATATCTTTTAATTTATGCTATACAATAAATAAAAATTAATTTCTATAAAAATTCATTTCATTTATTTGAAGTAGCGAATACATGTCTTCGGTAAAGAAAGGTTGAAATCGCGTATCGATTATAAGATACTAGCAGACGATAATAATCCATGAGGAAATCGAGTTTAATATTGACTTTCTGACGTCACTCATAGGTATATAAACCAGAGCCCCATACCTTCTCGTTCTTTTCGAAATAGCTTTCGCTGAAACAACCCACCCACCCGCCCAAATAGATTGATGTTAATTGTGTTTACCGTTATGTTCGAATGTACTGCTGAGATATCTATTACAGAATGGCTGTCGATATGCTGCGAGCAACCACGACACACGTTCGGCTTACGTTCACTACTGTACACGATTCGTGGGGAAGACGTCGGTTTAATCGTCGGTCCTCCAACCGTACATTGCGGCAGCGCCATGGCATTGATACATCGCCATCGTCCAGAAGTAGGTCAATATCCAGGATGTCGCTGGGACACGACTTCGGTGAATGGATATTATTGGGAACAACGTGTTAATCAGTGTGTTTAAATGTTTATGCTACTTAACGTGCCGTGTACAAGTGCTGTGGTTTGTGCCTTTTGGGTAACGAAATGAATGTCTCTTAATATGTTATTTACTTGCCGCATAATTGAGTTAGACATTGTTTAATATCACTTCAGTTAATTTTTAAGATCTATGACGATCTGACAACACAATTTATATGCCATTATTAATTCATTTTTATATGTTTGATACTTCAGTTCTGTGCGTTACGGAGTATAGCTCAGAACGTATGTCTAAGCATAACGCACCGCACAAAACTGGTTCATGCGCGGTTCGTTCATGCATATGGTTGTCACGTGAGTGATAGTCACTTAGGCGGACAAAGGCGGGAATGTGCACGGGATGCTCATTGTTTAGTCAGTTCTACGCTTGACTTCGATCAGTAAACTTTCAATTTTCAAAATTCGAACCGCAGCAATAGATTGGATACAATGACCAGTTATGTTTGAGTTACACAATGTCCACAGTGACATGTTAATATTGGTTGTTTTCGGGTACAGTTTTCCAGAGTTATTTTACATGGGGTGAAGTTTTATCTCTGGTTTTTACGCTGGCCTGGAAAACACCATTTAAGGACTAAGAATAGAAGTAATGTATACAAATTAAAGTTGTACTGTTATACTATTCTATGATTATACTGGATTGTTATATGTTACGAAATGTATACACTATTCTTGTATGTATGTTGTCATCAAACTGATCGCAAGTCTTGCCCAATGCAAAACGAGTTGTGTTTTGTGCTTAGTTGTGTGAAGACTTCATTCTAATATGTCATTTAGGCGGAAATTCTATGTCTTGGAGGTGATCGGAAGTATTAAAAGTATACATAATTAACTATAGAATAATATACATATGTCTAGGGGAGGTAAACTTAGCATTTTGTCGTCATCCACCACGTAGTGCGTGTCTGTGTGAGGATGACAGGAATGCTTTCAAAATTATTTTCGGTATAGTATGGGTGTTCAAGTACTCGCGCGATGGCTCTGCGTGCTTAGGCGTTCCTGGAATAGATCCTTTTGGCTTTGGAAATTGTGGCATTGCGAATATTTTATTATATGTTGCACTTGACAATCGCAGGTACAGCGTACCTAGAATTTAGTTGGCCGGTTGCGTTGGCCTTAGCAATTGCGCGTGTATAATGATATATATTTCCGAACCAGTCAGGGTTCGTTGAAATAGGAATTGCATAAATAAATAGCAGGTACTGCGTACCTAGAATTTAGTTGGCCGGTTGCGTTGGCCTTAGCAATTGCGCGTGTATAATGATTTATATTTCCGAACCAGTCAGGTGTTCGTTGAAATAGGAATTGCATAAATAAATGTGAGCACGTTGCGGAAATCTTGCAAAATAGCATAGAATGCGGTGCATTATCTGGTGGCGATGATTGCATACACGAGAAGCTAAATTAATAGTGCAACTGGGTTGGGGGTTATCTTAAGGGCAGTACTTCCGGTCGCCTCCGCGACATGCCTCAGTTGCAGTGCTAGTCTATAGCTGAGGTTTTTATTTACTCTAGTGCTAGTCTGGTGTAAATTATATTCCGCCATTTGGCCAATAAATTCCATTTATCTTTTTGTATTGTTCCTTTCATATATTGTATGGTTCAACAATAGAATATCAAATTGTGTTAACGTTATGTAACACATTTAAGAATTGTAATAAAAATGTAATTGACAAAGTTGACTTGTGTAGTAATTATTCAAAAAACTCTAACCAGATGAATGAAACGAATCTTGGTTAACAAATGGGGTAGTGAGCTGCTTTCTGAAATAAAATTACGAATAGTGTGCATGTTATTCGCTTAACTGGTTTGGATTCTAAACAGGGAATCAAGGATTAAACAAGGTATAATCGGGCAATGTTGTGAATTGAATACATTGAATAAAACATGCTTAGCCGCTCTGCCGCCTGATACTTAGTTTGTAGTTGAATTAACACTCATGTTGATATTCTGTCAATATTATAAAAAAGTATGTCAAAGAATTGCGAACACGTAAATGCTATTTGCAAAGCGTTATGTTTTGGGTCATAGAGCAACTTCCTACTCCGTCTCAGTTGTATATGAAACAAGGTCGAAACTTGCTAATTTGGAAACAGTGAAGTGGTTCGTAGGTACAACAGGATTTTTCTATCACTTTTACGTTGAAAACAATGTCTGTCAGAGCCCTTTACAAAGGCTTAAACAAGGTAGAAGAAGCTTTATTGTATAAAAAATATATGAATAATGTGTTATTAAATGGCATTTATGTTTAATTTTGATGCAATTGTTCTTTTATTTGTAAAATAAAAAATTCATCATAAATAGTCATTTAATATTAATTTGAAGTTTCCATTTAGTTAATGTAGCAGTTAACGTTCGCAATAATCGATATAGTAGTTAATTATGATGCAATTGATTGGGGATTCCTTAACATTATTAAACAAATTTGATGACATTCTAAATACCCTATAGTTTATTTGTTTATTTATTGTTTGACCTTTCCGTCTCAATCGTGTACGACATACAATGATAGCTCTCATGGCCATACGTAGCCGTACCTTTTCACTTACGACGCTAAACAATTTCAGTTGTTATTAACAACTTGTTAACAATCAAATTGTTAATCACTTGTAAAGTAGGTCAACTGATAGCTTTATAGATATAACACTTCGCTGTTTAATGTTGTGCTTCAATGTGTATTGCAGCGAATAGCACAAATGTGTTGTCTACATTGAGACAAAGACGGCAATCTTTCGTTTCCAACAAATGACGTGTTCTGGATATTATTCCAATACAATATAAAGATACATACAGACAAAAACCAGTATGTGTCTCCTGAAACAAACATATTACGATGCAATAGAGCTAAATAAATGAATGTTAAAGTTGTGAAAAGAGACTATAAAAGTATAAGACTGTGTATATTCTATAGTATACACATTAAATCAATACCTTAAAATGCATGCAGTATATCAATGATATACGATGATACAAAGATACAAATATATTTAGTTGCCGCGATAGAAAAATTCGTTGTGTTAAACTATTGCGACAGTGACAAATGTGGGTGTTTTAGCACTACACATATATGTTTCATGAACCACACTTATATAAACAATACACAACCCAACTCGTACACATTTGCAGAAGTAAAACAACAACCTTCATCAAATAAAAAATAATAACATAATTTTAATCAAAATTATCTAATTCTAATCTGATTCCAAAAGTCCCTGTTGATGTTTTTATTTGTTTACAAAAGAGTTTTCGCTTTTCGACCTCTTGGTTCTGCGGTCAATTATTTATTTTATTTTGTATTAAATTGTAGATCAACACAGCCGGGTAAAGAAAACAGTGCATACAAATTGTGCAGATTCGATTAAATACATTTTATGTGTTTAATGTGTATATAAAAAAACACATGAACAAAAAGTTAAACCCATATTCACTTTATTCGTCTAAAGATTTCTTACAGAAAACATGTTAAATCTTCTTATTTTTCTAATAAATATCGGCTAATAATTAGTCTAAATACGCCTGATAAGTCGTACAACACGAGAATACCTTATTAGTACAATAATCTTAAGAAACTCAGGAGATCTCATCAAGAGAGAACCGTTCATTGTTATTCGTCTGCTATGAAGGCAAGTGCCCAACTGTCTGAACATTATAGTACACCACATGAAAAACAATATTAATCGCGTAATTAAGGTTAAACCTTTCATCTATCAAAGCAAACCATCGGTGTTTAAAGACGTTATGCCAAATCTCACAAGGAAAATTAAAACATGTATTTCGTATTGCAAAAGGCGTTGACCCCAGCTTTATTACTTATGTTGAATAGAAATACAGAAAGTGTGTATTGTCTTGTTTTGTACAGGCTTTTGGACATTTGCGTTTAATAAAACATTGCGGACACACATTTTCTATCCTGTTAATGTTTCCGGAGTTTCAGTTTTCTTATAGACTATCGATATTGTATTAATATTAAACTTAGTTCGACATTTTTACTCTGAATCACTATAGCAGACAGACAAAACACTGTACAACTATGTTATGTAAATTTGCTGTCAGGTCATAGTGTGATATGTGAATAACTAGTTCCAGATATGTGGAATGCTTGTCTTTTAATCCATCTGATGACATTATGATTGAAACCGTCTGCATTTGCGTTTACATTTCTCGTGCGTGCTTTAAAGAATTGTTTAACTACATCCCGAATGATTTGTATGTTTAAGTTTAAAATGCTTCTTTAGGTGATCTTTCGGGATCAAATTTGTGGCGCTTGGCCATGAACTCTTTGTCGGCAGGTATTCGCAGTTGCATAAAATAGATTGCGGTATACACCACGGTACAAAACCGAATGAGCCGGAAGAGACATGGAATGATGCCTACCGTTCCAGAATATGCTACGAAAGAGTGCCGATTAAGGTGAACGGTTGTGGTTATATTTCAAAACATGCTTAAGAGTTTCCGATTTAGTGCTTATAAAACACAGCAATGATTTTGATTTGACAATCGTGGCGTATCAACGATTCCTAATGACATATTCGTTATCGGTTGGTATTGTTGCATCTTTCGTATTAAAAGTGTACACGCGAGCTTACTCTTAGATTTTCGTAGAAAAAAAGAGATGCAGGTGTGTCACGAAGATGACTTTATATGTGCTCGCGTAAACGAAATACACGCCAAGATGACAAAGAAATGTTTTTATTTTTTAATTTCATTTTGAATATCACATTCTTTTCTGGACAAATTCCGACATTCCCCTGCAGTTAAAGCGAGTTAGTGTTCGTGTGTCGTATAATAGATATCGTTGCAGGAAATTAAAATGATCCGTAAAACAAAAATTGTGTCTATGTGTCGTATGAACGAATCTGCACTAAAACTAAATTTACATTCACATCGTACATGCATGATAAACATGCTGGAGAATTCGACTGTACAGACATTTTCGATTTCAGAATTAAATATCTGGCTGATTTCGCATTTTTCGACACATGTTCTTCTTAACTTTTATTTTAATTTATATTGCAATATATGTATAATAAGTTTTTTACACATTTTATATAAATTCATAAATATTTGACAAAATCTAACTTTAAAGCATATTTTCACCGATATTTTGATACTTGACACGATGCAATTTATTTTCATTTTTTACATGATGCAATTTAATGTCGGTGTTAAAAAAAGTGTAAAATAATTAAATGGCATTTATTACGAGTATTTCGTTACATTTGTAAATAAGCAAACAAATTACTGTATTTGTTCTACGTTTGCAAGTATGTTCGAAGAAAATACACTTGAAACGCCATGTACATACCTATGATATTGACAACATGTAAATTGCACATAAAGTTGAAACAAGTCTATGTCAACATGAAGCCATCTTTTATTACACGATCGGCATGTCGTCATATTGTATTCCAGAGAAATAGCACGTCATTTTCCAAGAGTTCTCTGATTTCATTCCGCTTTCTTCATAATCCGCTTGTGGCAGATAAAACGAAAGAAAATGTTGCAGAAAATGTAGAACTACATAACTATTTGTTATCGGTTGCTATTGATGCAGAATGGGTATTACTAGTGTGCACGCCAACATATTCTTGGGTTGATGTTGCTGTTGTTGACGTCCATGGCCATAGAGTAAAGGGATGGGCTGGTGCAACACTCAGGGCTTGCATTTACTTTTGAAAACTGTAAATCTAAACATTCTTGCATTTTTATTTCGGAAGATTTGTTCAAAATATTTTGAACTTTTAAAAATACAAAACAACTATTCCATAGCATATCGTCACTAAAAGAGCATATTTTAATGCTTCTACTTCTTCGGTTGTTGTTAAAATGTGGCTGGGGACGAGACTTTTTCCCATTTGATGATGACGTCGTTTCCGATCAAAACGACCTTAAGGTGTGACTACCGTTTCGCGTAACCAATTTTTTTTTAAGACAATAGTTTTATTTTCACGTAGAAAAAAATTGTTAAGTCAGGGATATTATAATTAACCCATTTTCTTTTAATATTTTATGGTTTAAATAAGCTTGTATAACAATGACTACTGTAGGGTAGTGTTCGCCAAGAAAAATTGTCGAATACAATTCCTGCATTTTGTCAATGTAGGTTTTTCTTACTTTTTCTTTTGTTTTCTTCAAACAATATCAAAGTTTGTCTGAGGGGATGGAATTTAATGTAAAATGAATCTGTTCAATCAATCACGGTGTCTGTAGGATACGTTTTGGCTGTGAAAATGAAGATTGTATACGATATTCCTTTGTCTGTTTAACCCGAAAATTGTCAACATGTACAACACTTTTCATTTCATTATTTGTTGTTGAACTTATCTATAATGACAGTAATAACATTTCGTTTAAAATGTTTAGTGCATATATTCCCATTTCTGTTCCACTTTTACTTTATATACTTTAAGATGAGTGTGTCAGTTGATCGTTGACAACAGACATGCTGTAAACTGAATAGGGTTGTATAATAAAATCTTTTTTAGCAAATCTCTGTGCAATCCCTCAATGGCATGTAACCAAAGACATTTCTGACAACACAATGATTGCTTCGGCCATGTGATTCATTCTGTTCGATGATGTTTATGAGTTTACAGTTTAATGTTTCTATTCTTGTCAGAATTTTTAGTTGTGGATGTCCGTATGGATATCTACAACTAAACATTCTGAGCAGAGTAGATACATGGTTGTGTTCATGATCAAATAGAAAATATTTGAATTGTTTGCCATAAGCTGCAACCTATCGGTCTTGTATTTCAGCCACTCATACAGATCTGGCAAAAATACAAAGTATGAACAGCAAAAGATGTGCTGATACTTATCAGGTTTGATCATGTAAGTAATATGCATCCTACTATATATAAATGTTTTAATTTAGAACATTTACTATGCTCTTTTCTACGTTTATAGTGAATTATGTATGAAACAAGAATATTTTCATCTTGATAGTATAAATTGATTAATAATGTGTTTTGTTATTTTCACAAAGATAAAGTTTGAAAAGAAAATTAACAAAGAAGACAAAGATTGCATATACATTGATTTGAATTGCAATAAATTGTTAACAAGTATGTGGACTCCATTATGTGATCTATTAGTGTGTGTTTGTAGAAGATTGCTAATAAGCAATTATTCATATATATTTTTTGTGTATTATTGCAGAACTTTGAAAATGAATTGAGCAAATCCTGGTGCAGACTGAGCCTACCAAGTATACATCTTACTGTCAGTTTGGACATTGTGTGGATATGGACAATATATTGTGTTCATAGTGTGGTGTGATTGACTGTTTTTGGACAGATAAAGTGTTTTATCATATCGTTACATTGATATCTGCCTGATATAACGCTGCATGATATATTTGTTTATATCATGTTCAACAGGAAGTTCCTTTATCAGTCGATGCGTCATATTACTAAGCTTAATAAATAAGTAATATTTTAATGTAAAAATGAATCAGATTCATCGAAACAAACAATTTTATACCAAGATGTATTACATTCTATCCACAGAAAGCAACACAAACAGCAAAAAAACATATTTTCCAAAATATTATAAATGAATGTGTAAATGCAAATGACGTCATGTTCAACAGGAAGTTGTTAAATCAGTCGATGTTTGGATGTAAGTCATTTTACTCGGAATTAACTATAAAGTAATCATTGTTAATAAAATAAAATCAGATTCAACAAAACAAACAATTTGATACCATGATGCAATATATTTAAGACACAAAGGGCAAATAAACAGCGAAAAAATATTTTACAAATATTAAGCGCAAGTGCTTATGACTTCATTAGTCAAACGTCAAAGATCATATTTATTCCCGCTAAAAATACTGCGTCGTAGCATTTTTTTTTTCTTTATTTCTTTTAAAATGGGGACTTATATAGAGGTATGATCAACTGAAAAACAGGTTACTGCCTGATCTGGTTTGTAATATATCAGGCTCGGCACGAATAAAATAACGGCTCGGCAAGCCTCGCCGTTATATTATTCTAAGCCTTGCCTGATATATAACAAAAATACCAGGCAGTAGCCTGTTATTCTCTATGTATTGCAGACTGAACAGTTAATTTTTTTTATCAATGAATAACAAAAATTCATTTTGATTGATATGCATGAATTTGTAGTGCATAATATCAACAATGTGTATCTCGTGTTGTTTTTTAATCAGTTTGTCATCCATAAGTTTACCGATTAAACATGTTAAAGTATGTTACGAGAATATAATCTATACATTTTTGGTGTTTCTGCACACTGAGTAGGATAACTGAAAATCTATTTATGATTGCTGATAAACAACTCACTCATAAGCATCACACTATAAAATATTCTGTACATAGTATTGTGCGCCTGGTATTTGTTCTTAAAACAATATCACTTATACTGGTGTGGTCTATATTGACATCAAGATATGTACATTTTTTTTTTACCGATACCTTTACATTCTGTTGTGTTAAGTTCAATCTATGGTGATGTGTGCCATAACATATGAAGTGTTTATTGCTTTAATTTTATTTTAGTTGAAAATCATATTTTTGAACATCTAGGTATGAAATGAGTGCATTTGGTTTTCTATATACACTTATGCTAAGATTAATTATTGACAATTTACTGTTACTTTAGCATCTGATAACTTAATTATGTTTGTCTAATAAAGTTTATCAATCGTTAAACAAAATAGAGTTGCTAAATAAATTTAATAAATGTCTGGTAAAATAGATGCACAACAAAAAATGTATCATGAGCAGTTATTCCTTTTAGTTTCAAGTTCTTAGCTAATAGCAATGTTCAATTTCTGAATACCACTCATTTCCAGAAAATGTTTCTTCATGTTTTTATATTATAAAACATGATTATGATGTTCTATATTTGTCCAGAACATATTTTGTTGATTTTGCCGTTTTTTTTTGTCTTAAATTATTTAAAATGGTAATTAAAAATGAAAACAAGAGCATAGTCTATTTTCATGGCAACCGAGAGTATTTAAAGATGTATAATACTACAATAAATTCCGTACTTTGTAACTAGTTATGTTGTTTGACATACGCGAACAATTGAGCTGCTATCAACACAAACTGATCAGCAAGAAACACAAAAAAGTCATAACTTCGACACTTTAAGGAATTTGATGCTCAAATGTTATATTGTGATTGGTCAGATGTAGCACTTTTACAATATATGCTTAACTGAAAAAAGTCATTTTTTGACAAGATCAAGGTCAAAATCTCGATCGCAGCCACAAATGCAAATTTAATTAAACACCAACAGACATATACATAGTATCATTCTCCAACGTGTCAATCCATTGAATTAAGATTTCCATAAGTGCAATTTTGAAAAATCTGTGAACATCGCTAGGAGTAAATTATACCTAAGCTTCCGTTAATGCAAGCTCTTTTGTTCTTACCAGCTTGACCTTTCCGATAGGATTGTACACGTAATGATACATTTTGCGATCGGCAAACAGAACGTCATAACTTTCGTATGTATATCTGAGACAGAACTAGCCCACTCGTCAGTAACGATTGGTTCAAGAACGCCAATCGTTATCAATGATTTACCCAACATCCCTAAACAAATTAGAATTAAACAACTAATGCTCAAAATTTTAAAACCTTGTTGAACCCTTAAGAAGCCTAGTGAACTGTTTGTTTCACACAATAGTGTGTATACGTTTAAGTACCATTCCTCCAGATTGATGCGCACCTGTTGTGCGAGATGTACATAATTGGGCCGCGCTCTGTGCAAATGAGGTTTAATGCATGTGCGTTAATTGTCATCCCATATTAGCCTGTGTAGTCCTTACAAGCTAATTAGGGACGACACTTTCGCTTTTATGATATTTGTTTCATTTAAAGAAAGTCTCTTCTAAGCAAAATTCCAGCTAAGGCGGAAAATGTCGTTGATTAGCCTGTGCGGACTGCACAAGCTAATATGGGATGACACTTTACGCACATGCATTAAACCTCCTTTTCACAGAGCGCGGCCACATTGTATTCAGCTTGGAAGGAAGTAAGGCTATTATTATTTATCGTCTTTTCATCAGCGGATCATAAGGAAATAAAACGCGAAGTGTTGCAGTTCCAGTCATCAGGTGCTGACTCTCATTTGAGATCAATTGATAATAAAACGGATGAACGAGTTGTATTGTGAATCGCTAAATAATATTCCTGAACAATAGGAAGGTAGGACAAATAACTTTATTACTTTCTGCTAACTATGATTTGTTATTTTGTAGATAAACATTCAATCAAAAAGCTATTTCATAATAATGTGTTTGGTGCTAATATTAATTCAACATCTGTAAGTAAAAGCGTATGGAATGGTAATGTACATACTTAATGTAAATAAAAAACATAGTAGTATAATATAAAGTGCTAGTGTTTAAAAAAGCAGGACCTCGATACATATATTTTCTTATCCGATAAATATGTATAATTTTAAGATAAATGTTATTATTGTTTTGTCGGACTAATTTATGTGCACAACGCTTGCATACTCAGAATAAGCAATATGTAAATATCCAGTCGTCTCTGTCTTAATAACACGACTACTATGTTTCTTTGATTGTTTTAATCATTCTTACGACAACATCGTGTACCATGATGTGTTAATGACATAAGAATCATGTTACTCAGTAAATTTGCATGTAAATGCTATTTATTTTCACGGAGTCTTTTTCTTACCTCTAGCAGTTTATTATGTGATTGTGTAAGCGCAGTTGTTTACACACAATCCCGATACAAGCAACTCACATAGTTTTATTTGTTAAAAACAGTAACATATAGCGACATGCGAGTATGATATCGAACAAACTCATTCTGTTTTATAAAATGATATAATATGTCTGGAAACTATTGCCTTTCATTTAATATCAATATACTTTCATATTGCAGCTCACTTAAATGTATTTTGTAACATGTTTTAGCATACATTGTATATTATTTTATATACATATACATATTTTGTCCGGTACTGTTATCAGTTGTTATTATCGCTTAAATGCACTGTATATACCTTCAAAGCTGATTTATCGCGCATCTACAGTTCTATACAAAAGCACGATTATCTCCCAACAAATAATGTATACATTTATTTGTTGAGTATAACGCAATGTGTTATGTTCCCCTTTTCTTTTGACTAGTTCTTTATTTCTGGATTGGATTTACAGCATACTGTAAGGCCAATTAATACGATTTTGCAAGGATGACCTATAACTTCCTATTGAAATATGAAAAACTCATTAGTCAAATCAATCTTTTATATGGATTGTCGGACTTATTTAAGTGAACAACGCTTGCCTTATAACAATAAACAATATATTTACAGTCAGTCGCCGCTTTCTAAAAAAACACTTATGCCATGTTTCTTTGATTGTTTCCATCAACTCTCACGACAACAACAATGATGTGTAACTTACATAAGAACCATTTCTTTCGGTAAATTTGCATGTAAATGCTATTTATACTCATTGGGTCTTATTCTTATCTCTAGCATTGTATAATTTTATTTTGTATACGCAGTTTTCTCTACAATAGACCGATACAAGCAAATAGCCGACACAACATCACAGGTATGATAAGTAACGTATTGTGACTTTAGAGCCAGATATCGAACCAACTGATTCTGTTTTATAAAATGAAATATATCTGTGTGGAGACAAATGCATTTCATTTAATAAACATATACTATCATATCGCAGCTTACCATATTGTATTGCTTTTTACAATTATAAGTAAGCATTTTGCATAAGGCGCGATTATGTTTCAAGTAAACATAGTTACTGGAGTTTTAGTTATAAGACCATTAAGTCGTGAACGCTCAAGTTATACTTACATAAATTGAGTGAACCTACTACGCAAGAGAATTGCATTCGGAAATTAAAAAGAAACGCAGGTAAAAATCTTTTTTATTTAACATCAAAGATTTGTAAACCGACTGACCCAATTATAAGAATTAACATAATCACTACAAACTGAAATTACAAACTTGATTACCTTTCTGCACGAGAGAGCAGACCTAAAAATGGTACTTTGAACTGAATACACTACATTTAGTAGGTACTTTATGAAGCCCGCTTTTCAATTATCCATGACTCGTTGCGTAAGAATACATTAATGTAAATTACGCAGATAAACCCTCTCTCAATGTCTTTATATGTTGAGTATTGCATTAATTATGAGGTGTGTGCGACGGGCGAACTTCCAGACAGATTTGTCTGAAACTGGTATCACGTTTTATTATAGCCTGAATGTACTGTTAATTTTAGCTTCAAAGATGTTTCTTCCCGCAGCTACAGTTCTTTACAAAACCACTAATTCTCCACACACATTCTTTACACATTTATTTGTTGCGTGTATTGCAATTTGGTACGTACTCTTTTGACTTTTGATTAGATCGTGTTTTTTTTATTAAACTGTGAGGCCAATTGGTACGCTTTTTCAACGATGACTTATTGCTGTCTATTGAAATATAAAAAAAGCATTAGTCAGCTCAATATCACGCCGGGTATGCGAATACTTTGATGACGGATGGCATTTCCATAACAAAGAACAACAAACGCCACGCGTGAGAGGTAAGTTCCTCATTTTTTTTTAAAGTTATATCCTAAATGTTTGATTTTAAGGCAAGACACATGATCAGGTTGATAAATGGTTTATCCTTTTGTATTGGGAAGACAAAATATCACGGAAAAAATGGTAAATGTTTTGCCAAAAAAATGAAAATTCGGTCGGAAAACTGCATAAACTGGATCAACAGTAAACATTTGAACAACACAAAACTACTTAGAAATATTGCAAGAAATTGTTTGCTATTCCAGCAGGTAGAGTCATCACTGTGCTTCAAATACTGAAATGTTGATAGTATTCAATGAAATATAAACGAAGATAGAGCATGTTTTAATAGGTGGTATACATAAAGTTGCAGGCACTTTTATTAGCGATAAAGGGCACTTCGGATAACGGAGACTTACAACAAACTGGGCACTTTGATAACCGAGTTTATCTTCTACCTGAAATGCATTTATGTTTATCATGGATTTTCTTACCAAATATTTTGAAAAGTATTTTCAAAAATCACATAACTATTAATTTGTACTATTAATATTGTAATTGCAATTTTCAAAGCAGATAAAAATGCTTATTTCTGAAGAAATATATTAAAGTGACGACCGGAAATAATTGTCTTCCTAATAAACTCGTTTTTTACTTGTTAATTCAGATATGAAAATACATCGGAGCATGTGGATCAACACAATCGGGTTCAATTTTACTTATAGCAGAGCTCTAGATTACGTTAGTGACTGGGTCTTTAAGTGGCATATACGCCTTTGTTCTCCATAACATGCTATGTCGTTGTTGCTCATTAGAATCGCATCATCAAGACAAAATTGATGCGCAGCCACATAATTTAAAAGAGAATTGAAAACACACAGGCTTATCTGGGACGACAATTTACGCGCATGCATTAAACCCCCTTTTCAGAGAGCGCGACTCATATGTTCTCTCTATGCTACGATGACCACGCCTATGAACAACTGGCTAAATGTACATTTGAGATAAGATACTGAATCCTTATATGTGTTTGAATATGTATGATTATGCGTGTATCTACTTCTTATGAAAGACGATATATTTTTGTCAACATTAAAACAGCTGCCTGACTTATGAGTATTCGATGTTCAATATTAATAAGCCTCGCTCTGTGAAAAGAGGGCTACATGCATGTTCGTTAATTGTCGTCCCAGATTAGCCTGTGAAGTCCGCACAGGCTAATCAGGGAAGACACATTCCGCTTCTATGGTATTGTTCGCTAAAAGGAAAGGCTATTCTTAGCTAATATCTAGTTTTGGCGCAAAGTGTCGTCCCTGATTAGCCTGTGCGGACTGCACAGGCTATTCTGAGACGACACTTTACGCACATGCATTAAACCCCCGTTTCACAGAGCNACTATTAATCACCAGAACAATATTCCGTGTCTGAAAATCAAATGAACAGAACATAAATGCAAAACAGATGAAGAACTCCCCTCTCGCGCGTGGCTTTTGTTGTTCTATGTCATCGAAGTACCATCCGTCACCAAAGTATCCGCATACCCGGCGTGAATATGTTATTCACTGAAAGTCACCTAAACAAATGTTAACTTCAGAATTGTTTGCATACACCATGTATCTCTTTTTTATTTGAATTAAATTTTAAAATGGCACTATGATGGCTCAAACAATATGAATACCAATCAAATTACATAAACATGTTCAACGCTTAACTGTTTACAAACGGTATTTACTTGAAAACTTGGAATTTCGAAGGATGTTTTCTACTCAATTAACACATACAATGAGACGAGTAAACAATGCACCGTGTTGCTTAAAAAAAAAACATCGTATTGGATAAAGATATTACCAATCATTTTGAAACTATTTGTTATGTCTCTCTATGTTATATGTTAAATACATTTTTAATATTGTTTCAGTACATAACATCATCTCATTAAATTTACCACTCAGCTGTGGTGTTGTCATGCACAGTGTACTGCGTGATTTTCGTGTTTGATTAATTTGTATGTCAAGTGATGGTGAGTGCCGTATGTAAACCATAATTTGCTACAGAACATGCCCTTGACATTCTATAATAAGTACATTTACCGTATTGAACCTACGATTGACTTTCGATTAGCAAATATTCATCTATCGTTAAGGATATTACCAATTGTATTAGCCCGGAATACGGCTAGCGTTTACGTATGACAGCCTCAGGAACGGAAATAACTTTCGTTGCATATTGGATGCACATCGGCATGTCTGTGTACAATCACTTGATAAATGCATCGGATGAGTTTTTATTCCAAGTAATGTCAGTAAATAATGTTCTATTCATCAATCATAGACATACTATCGATACACAGACCAATGAACTTATTTATTCTTTATAAGACTTATTATAATATACTGTATTTTTTCTGACATTCAAGGAACGATGTGGATATGTAAAGCTTTATTTAATCCAACATTAAACATACAGGTAATATTTGCAACGACGATTTAACCTATGTTAATTTTACACAAGCAGTAAAAGTGTAATGATGTCATTATGTTTTATCTTAAAATTGACAAAATGTGACTCACCTACCAATTTTTCAATTTTTAATTGTTCATCTATGTTTCAAATGCATTCATAATCCATATCCATATATTATTTTCTCTTAGCTTGAATAAACAAATTACCCATGGCGCCACATTGTTTCCTCTAACATAATCGTATTTGGTATCATCAAAGGTTATTAACAGTAAAAGCATATGTGTCACCTTCTACGGAAGCGTCTTTTTAGTTAAAAGTTATTTATTTAAGCTCGATTGCATCGAAAGCCTAAGGCTTATCGAAACACTCTGGACTTTGCTTCCTGGGTAGAACCAGTACTTGGTGTCTTTTTGGGGGGGATCGAAAGAACGCTACCAAAGTGGGGATCGAACCCATGACCTCCCGGTCGATAGGTGGACACCATAACCACTACGTCATGTCGACCTTTTCCGTTCAGAATTGTAGCCGCAGTTCAGGTATGTCCAGGTGTGTGATTCACATGACCAGTATCGACGTGTCACCCTATTACAATACATTCATTGTTGTATTAAATACACATAATTCCAAATTTGAAAACCCGTAGATATGAATACATCTATCCCGTATATGATAATAATATTTCATCTGAATTGCGAAATTCTCTATTCCTGAAAATTTTACTTCACATTGCAGCAACCTTATAAACTTCCAATGCTACCCATAATATGTGACTGATCCCCATGCAAGTAAAATGTGTCTAGATAATTTTCTTGACATGTTCGTAATGTCACAGACATTCTTTAGTATAAAGATACTTCAAACTATAGATAATTGCTAAAAGAGCTTGGGTAAGAACATTTAAGTTTGAATATCAATACAATCTATGACATGCGATTCTATAATTTCATCAATGTCATAAACCAGGATCTTATTTATTTAAATTTGCAACATTTCCGCTTCTTGTGTATAGTAACTATGTGGATGCAAACGCATACATATACCAATGCAGTTAACGAATAAAATAAGCCCCCAGTTAATAGATTTATATTTAAAAAACGCAGTTGTAAAATAAACTTGTTGGCGTTTCCTCTATATCGAAGTGTTCTGACAGTTTAAATGTGGATTGAGTTCATTAGATTGGATTAATTTTTAAACTTCACTCCCACTTTCTTCCTTTTTGTCGCTTTAATATAATTTGGTTATTGCAATTCCAACTAAAAGTTTGGTTTCGCATTGACCATAAGACATCAAAATGCCGCTGGCGTTCAAACACCATCGAATGTGAATAGTTCGTGTATCTTGTTCCCAGTATAACGGACATACAAGTACATGTCAAACGCATTCATCTATGTTATAAGTAAGTAATGAGTAAGATAAATCTGATTACAATATAATATTTATAAGATCATACGTAAAATGATAAATGCTTCTTTGATTGTTTTCTTCAACTGTCACGATAACATTGTGTACCATGATGTAATACTGACATAATAACCATTTTACTCGGTGAATTTGCATGTAAATACTTGTTATATACATAGAGTCTTCTTATCTCTTGCTTTTTATAATGTGATTTGTAAGCGCAGTTTTTTGTTCACAAGCCCGATACAAGCAACTTAGGTCAGATAGCTCTTAGTTTAACCGATAAAACTTCTCTTGTAAGCAAAGTAACATATTCGGGATTTTCGTNCATATTCAATATCCCGAAAAGTTAAAATACGAAGCCTATATGTTAAAGATCAATATTACAGCTGTTACATTCACTTATAAAACATAATATTAACGAAAAATCTAAAATTTTAGCGGGACATGCATTGCTTTTCAATAACAGCGCAACTATAATGGTTATAATCATTCTTGAAACATTTAAATGTAGCACTACGATATCCTTTGTTCATTTGAATAAATAAAATAACGTGCATATTTTTACGTACCAATAAAATATAATATATAGTAACAATCAAATATAAGATATTTTACTATGCATATTAAATACATATTGTGTATTTTTCATGAACATTGCAGAAAAAGTGTCGATATTGCTTATATTCGTCCATATCCGCACTTTTCGGTCTTATCCGCGGATATGAGTCATATACGCATTTTAGACGGACCGCTTTTTACCCGGGATACTCGTGATACCTTCCCGAATGGGAGACAACTTCTTAATTACGAAAAGACCCAATAGCGATACGTGAGTCACATATCGAACCATATATATATATAGTTATATCCTTCAATAATATAACCACAAAGGGCGCATCTAGGGTCATTACATTTGGACACTCTTGATTCTTGAGATGAAAAGTAAGATTTGGTTAACAGACGTTTTAAATTAGGTGGCTGTCGCTTACATTTTATTATCTTCTGATCTGAAATTATATATATATATATGTCTGGAAACAAATGCATTTGGTTTAAGCAACATACACTAGGATTTTGAAGCTCACCTAAATGTATTCCTTTCAACTATTATTAGAAAGAATATTGCATAAGACGCGATTATTTTTCAAGTAAAGAAAGTTACAATATTTTCAGTTTTAAGACTATTAAGGAATGAACGCTAAAGTTCTACTTATATTATTCTAGTGGTCATTCTAAATAAGACAATCACATTTGGTAAACAAACATCAACACAACGTTTTGTAAACAAACAGACCACAAAATAATAATGTACGCAATAATCACTAACTGAAAATTCAAACGTTAATGCTTTTCTGCGCGATAGAGCTAAACTGATGCCTTGAATTGATTACATAAGAGCCAGAAAGTTCTTGTAAGTTAAGCAGACAAACCCAGTCCCAATGCCTTTACATGTTGATGAGTGCGGTCTTATGAGATGTGTGCGTCGCACATATTGTGTCCGATGCTGATATCATTTGTGAGTTTCGCTTAAATACACTGTCAATTATATCTTCAGACGGTTTCTCCCGCAAAAAGAGTTCTATACAAAACCACGAATATCCCTCGACATTTAATTTATACATTTATTTGTTGCATATAATTCAATTTGTTATGTACCCGTTCCACTTTTGACCAGTTCTTTATTTCTGGATTTGCTTTAACAGCAAACGGAGGAACCATTTGGTACGATTTTACATTGGAAGACCTATTACTTTCTATTGCAATTCGTACCAATAATGGTTAAATCAATATTTTATTCCCTAAAAGCAACTTAACAAATGTTATTTACAGAACATATTGAAAATACAAGGTATTTTTTATTTGAATTTGTAAAGCTACATTAGTGTTAAAATTGCACTATGACGGCCAAATCAATAACAATACCACTAAAGTATATACATATTCTCTATGATAAACTGTTTACAAAAGTGAATACTTGAAGACTTGGGATTTCCAATGATGTTTTCTACTCAACTAACAAATGAAAGTAAACGATTAAACAAAAAATATTACTTCTTTTTGTTTGCAAATTTCCTTTTTCGATGGCCATGTTACCAATCGTTTTGAAAATAATTGTTTTGTATTAAAGGTTTAAGTTTAAATACATAATTAAAGTTTCTTCAAGTACACAACACCATCGCATTGAATTTAAACATTCAGCTGTGTTTTTGTCATGCACACTGTACTGTATGTTTCCGTTTTTGATAAATGTGTACGTGATGAAATGGTGAATTCCGTATGAAAACCACAATTTGCTACAGAAAATGCGCTTGATATTATATATTGAGGAGTACACTGACCGTATTTAACCTACGAGTTTCGTTCGATTGGCCTATATTCATCTATCATCAATCATATTACCAACTGTATAAGCCTAGGATAGCGTTAACGCATGACAACCTTAGGTACAAAAATAGCTTTCGTCGTATCTTGGATGCACTGTGTCGGTGGGCTTTTAATATGATGTTGTATGCTACGTATTGGATTGAAACATATGCAGCGTAGAACTGTCCTTCTACCATACGTCTCATTTTTACCGTTTGACTAGCGTATGTAGCGTTCATGCTCGACAGATAATACATCGGAAAATAAGCGAACACTGAGTTGCAACCTCAGATTATAGTTTTGCCTTGCTTTATGTATACAACCTTATTGGAGCGTGCATGCAACATTTATAACCAGTGTACTTTCTTTCTGTTTCAAGCAGTAGAGCATAAATACACGTACGTCGTATGCAACTATTACCATATGCAATAGTGTGACTTGACCTTTTGTACCTTTATTTGATCAAAGCATCGGGTACCTAAATGTTCCAAATAGTATCAGTACATCATTAAGTGTATTATTTATAAGAGTTAATATATTTTTGCTAAAGACGCTTCCGGGCATTGAAGGAACAATTCGGATATTTAAAGTTTTACATAATCCTTAATAAAACATAACGTCAATATTTGCCACAATATTTGCACCTATCTTCTTGTTAAACAAACACTATAAGTGTTATTCTGTGTAAATGTTTTATCATAAATTTGACAAAATCCGACTCACTGACCAAATATAAAATATGTGTTTGTTCATTTGTATAGCACCATTAAAGGCTAAATACTAACAAGAAAAATAATTGGTTCGATACAAATCAAGTACTTATGATTTTTCTACACTTTATACAACGCTTCCTCACATTTTAATGAAATCCAAACTCATTTCACTGATTAAAAAAACATTTGCAAGAGAGAAGTGTTCTTACCTTGCTTTAAACTCTAACATATTTTTTTTTACTAATCAGATATTGGATAAATACATCATCTGGACTTGTCTTGACTCTTGTGAAGCACTTACTTTTCTTCTGGATAACTTGTTTGTTGAATTTAATGGTAAAATATTTAAACAAATTATCGGTGTTCCAATGGGTACTAATTGTGCGCCGCTAATTGCTCATCTATTTTTATATTGTTATGAAAGGGATTTTATGTTAGAATTATCAAAAACTAAACAACTAGATTTGATTCAACGTTTTAACCTAACAAGTAGATACATTGATGACATACTGAACTTAGATAATCCATACTTTGAACAATTTATTCACAATATCTATCCAAAAGAACTAGTCTTAAATAAATCGTGTCAATCAAATATAGATGCTGCATTTTTAGACTTACATCTAACCATAAATAATAATATGATAAAAACAAGTTTATACGACAAACGGGACGACTTTAACTTTGAAATTGTGAATTTTCCTTTCCTAGATGGTAACATCCCTAAAGGTCCTTCCTATGGTATTTACATTTCGCAGTTGGTACGATACGCTAGAGCATGTTCTTGTGTTAAAGATTTTAATGATCGTAATCGTTTATTAACTAAGAAATTGTTAAAACAAGGTTTTTTGTATCATAACCTTCGGCGTAAATTCGCTAAATTTCACTCTAAATATAGTGATTTAATTTCAAAATATAATGTTTCTTTAAAATGGCATTTAACTAATGGAATTTCACAACCATCATTTTATGGAGATGTTTTGAAGCGTGTTCGCAAATGTAAATATCTTAAAGCAAATGCTAGTAATACACTTTTTAATTTAATTAGCTCCTTTTTATCAAAGGGATATGATACTGATGTACTTAAAAACACATGCTTGTTAGTTTTCGATTCACTATATCTTTCTTCTCTTAAAATTTGGAATAATTAATGTAATGACAATTTTATATGTTTGCTTCTATAATGTTCGATAAGCATAGCTGGTTTTATTAGTATTTCAATTATACTGTACAGCCGCTTTAATAATATTTAATTTCGTTGGTAATTCGATTATTCAGTACAGTCGCTTTAAAAATGCTTAATTTTGTTACTGGTGACGTCATCGTGTCTTCGCTCCTAAATACGTCATCGCTCCGAACAACTTACACAGTTTTAGCTACATGATAGGTACATGTACTCGAGTTTATATCGGTCAACTTTATTAATAATTTTTTTTTCTCTGATGGTAGTTTCTTGATCGATTTATTTTTAAGCTTCGTTTTATTTATTTTGAGTACTATACGCGTGTATATAGCACGCAGCCCCCATTTTTTTAATCATTGCTAGTATAATTTTCATTTCGATAAATTATCGCCTCAGTCTATACGGTTATTCTTTTTAGGTATAACAATCATTTTCATTTGCATTTTAGTATATTAGTCACATAAACAATCAAGTAGGTAATTTGGATCTTTTACACCCAATATTGCTGCTTCTTCCTGTAGGTGCGCGATGATGATCTCAAATATTAACTATATGATGCTATATTCTTAAATCTTTTTGTAAAAAGAAGGGATGTAGTTGATGCGTGTTAGTAATTTCATTTCATCGTGCCTCAAAAAGTTGTAACTCTGTTGCTCTGGTCTCCTTCCTACCATTGAGTTATTAAATAGTAATTAAATTGAATGCGTTTTAATTCCCTTTTATTACTGTTTAATTTGAGTTGCAATGCTATGAGGTTAAATTTTATTTACACTTATATGTATTATGAATATTGCTGGGCCAAGTGTGAGGTTGAGCGCTCTATAACCGGTTTAAACCCCCAATGCTTAGCATTGACCGTTCCAAGGCGGTGACCCTAGCTTTATTCTACTATGTGTATATGTTGTTTCGTTTTGTGCCGTACTGTACCGTTTTGGCGATTGGTTCCTTGCCATAAATAAAGGGCCACAAAGGTGTGTATAATAGAATTGCAATACTGCTGCAGCTTCTGGAGTTTCACTTCTTTATATCATATTTGTTTCATATAAGCTTTTTGTATCTATGTGTGTTGTACCATTCTGTCATTCTAATGATGTGTTTATGACACGCGTGACATTTTATGGAACACACATATATTGCGTCCAAATTGTTTCAAATTATTTAAAGTGTAACACTGTGTTCATGAATACGGGTCGTGGTATATGTGCTTAGCATAAGCTACTATATGGGGACGTTATCTGACATTCATTTGGACAACTGTTAATAAAGTTCACTGATTAAAAATAAAATGCATTATTGATACATTTCCTTATTTGAATCTCTCTTACCTTTAACAAACATTTGTTGACCGAACACTTTGTCAATGGCGCCACATTGTTTCCTTTAACATAATTTGGTATCATACATTCCAAGGTTATTAACACTTAAAAGCATATACGCCACTCTCTACGGAAGCGCCTTTTCCATTCAGACTTGTAACCGCAGCACGTGCAAGTATATCAAATGGATGATTATAATATTGTATCTGAATGGCGAAACCAATATTCCTGAAACCCTAACCTCACATTGCAGCAACCGTGTACACTTCAAATTATACTCATAACATGTGACTGATCCCCATGCAAGTTAATTGTGTCAAAATAATGTATTGACATGTTTTTATGTCATAGACTTTCTTAAGCATAAAGCTATACTTGTTCAAATCTATGGAGTAAGAACATTGAAGTTTGAATATCAATACAATCTATGACATGCGATTCTATAATTCGATCACTGTCACTAAGTAGGATCCTATTTAATCAAATGTGCCACATTGCTGCTGTTTGTTTAAAGTAACTAGGTGGATGCAAGCGCATATGATAATGCAGTTAACGAATACAAAAAGCCTCCAGTAAATTGATTTATATTTGTAAAGCGCTGTTGTAAAAGAAACTTGCTGGCGTTTGCTCTATATCGAATTGTTTTGAAAGTTTAAATGTGGTTTCAGTTCAGTAGACATGACAATTTGAAACTCCACTATAACTTCCTTCCTTTGTGTTACTAAATATAATTTGGTTATTTCTATTCAAACTTAAACTTTGGTTCCGCATTGACGATAAAACGTCAACATGCCGTGGGCGTTGAAACACAATCGAATGTGCATAGTTCGTGTATCGTGTCCTCATTACAAAGGGAATACATGTACATGTTAAACGCATTCATCTATGTGATACGGTTAATACATGTATATTAAGTAATGAGGAAGATAAATTATAATATAATATAAATAAGATCATACATTTTATAATAAACATCATCGCTTTATAACAAGAAACTTTCGCGTGACAATGTTTCTTTCCAGATTGCTGTAAATTATATTAAGGTATAAGTTGTTCTTTATTGTCGGACTTATTAAGGTGAACAACACTTTTCCACACATAATATGCATTATATATTATCATTTAGTCATCTCTGTCTAAAGAACAATAAAACCATGTTTCTTTGATTGTTTCATCAACTCTCACGACAACATTGTGTACCATGATGTATTACTTTAATTTTAAGACCATTCAGGAATGTACGCTTAACTTCTACTAACATTAAAATAATGAGCATACTAAGTAACATAATCACATTTGGTAAACACGCAATAAGCACAAACTGAAATCACTAAATTTAATGCATTTAAGAGCTAAAATGGTGCTTTGAATTGATTACATAAGATTAAGTAAGTTCTTCATGGCTGTTGCTGTTCATGATTCATTCTGTGTTGCGTAACACTACCTTAAGGTACACTAAGCAGGAAAACACAATCGCAATGCCCTTAGAAGTTGATGATTGTGGTCATTTTGAGCTGTGGGCGTCGCGCATAATTCTAGACACAAATTTTGTATGATGCTGTTATCACTTGTTATTATAGCTTAAATACACTGTCAATTTTATCTTCAACGGTGTTTCCTTTCATAGCTACAGTTCTTATACCTTTATTTGTTGCATATAATTCATTTGTTGATCTACCCTTTCGACTTTTGACCAGTTTTTTATTTCTGGATTTGTTTTAACAGCAAACGGTGAAGCCATTTGGTACGATTTGGCGATCGGTGACTTATAACTTTCTATTGCAATATGAACCAATTAATGGTTACCTCAATATTGTATTCAATAAAAGCAACTTAACAGATGTTATTTACAGAACATATTAATACCATTACAAAAAATAAAATTACATAAAAATCTTCTACGATAAATTGTTAACAAAAGTGCCCACTTCAGGACTTGGAATTTCAAATTATGTTTTTCTACTCAACTCACACATAAAAGTTAAACAATTCACTGTATTAATTTTTATGTAAATTTCCTTATTCGATGGACATATTACCAATCGTTTTAAAATTAATTGTTTTGTTTCTTCAGGGTTATATCTTAAATACATTATTAGTGTTGTTTTTTTTAAGAACACACCACCATTTCATTTAATCTAATCTTTCAGCTGTGTTGTTGTCATGCACTCTGTACTGCATGATTACCGTGTCTGGTAAATTTGTTTGTGAAGAAATGATGGGTTCCGTATGAAAACCATAATTTGCTAAAGAAAATGCGATTGACATAATATATTGAGGAGTACACTTACCGTATGTAACATACGAGTGTCGTTCGATTAACATCTATTAATCTATCTTCACGCATATTACAAATTTTACGAGCCTAGGAATTCGGATAGCGTTAACGTATGACAACCTTAGGTGCGAAAATTATTTTCATCGCATCTTGGATGCACTTCGTCTGTTGGCTTTTAAAACTATGTTGTATGGTACGTATTGGATGGCAACGTATGTAGCGTAGAACTGCCCTTCTACCGTACCTCTTCTTTTTACCGTTTCACCAGCGATTGAAGCGTACATGCGAGACATATAATACATTGGAACATTAACGAACACCGAGATTGCAAACTAAGATAATATGTTGTCTCGCTATGTGCATGAAACATTATTAACCAATGCACTTTCTGTATTGTTCAAGCAGTGGTGGATAAATGCAAGTACGTCGTATAAACTATCACCATATGCAAAAGTATTACTTGACCTTATATACCTTTATTTGATTAATTCATCGGGTGCCTTTATCTTTCCAATAGTACCAGTTAATAAGTATGTATTATTTTAACATAACCAGACTATCGATATTCTTACAAATAAACTTATTGTATTCTTTATAAGATTTAATATTATATATTGCTTACGACGCTTTCTGGCACTCAATGAACGATTCATATATTTAAAGCTTTATTTAATCATAAATAAAACGTTAAGCAAATATTTATATCCGTGATTTTATTTAGCCAATCTCTTGTAGACAATACTACCATTAACTTAGTCGTGATAAATTAGATTTAGTAATATAAGCACACTTCATTACACACAAACAACGCCGCCCTTTGACAAATTCTTCAAAGCACAAACGTAAAGAACGATAACGAAACCACTAGCTGGATCAATTCCATATGTTCGTATTTTTAGAAAGACTTTCTGGTTTCTTCATGACATCGAAAACGCAAAATTCAGTTCCATTTCAAAACATTAAGATTGTTTAAAACCATAAGTAAATGGCTTTGTAGGTAAAGGGCCAGCAAACAGTCTCAGTTCTTCTGTCTGAAAACAAAAAAAGGAATTCCTGCGTAAAGTTGCATCCTACCATGCTTTGCAACAGGTGGTTTTCCAATTTCTAAAGTGTGGTGTTCTTCTTTTACCATATGAACTAGGCTGATATTATCAGTCTTTACCAGAAAACAGCCTCAGAGTGAGAAATACAGAAATATTAGTAACATTGATTACTCGCATATGGCACGAACTGTCTCCACATATTTAGTGTGCGCTAAATATTGTAGTGAACGCCTTCGTTAAGGTGGCCTTTTTCAGACATTATGGTATTGGGAAAAAAATCCCCTTAAGGCACTTTTAATTATTGAACATAACTAATAAAAGATGCACGCCATGTATATCAAAAAAGCTCCGCTCCTGAATAGTCGTTAGATTTCAATTGACTAGTTGGCTGGCACAAATCACGATTTAATTTGACCAATTATGCGATGTGTCCACAGGTGTCGCGTGTCAATTAACATATGCGCGCATGCGCGTTGTATGATGAAACTAACTATTATCATTCCTCATATGTTCATGTGACATGTTTACTACACATTCGACAAACTATAGGAAACGCGAGTATAAGCATTGCCATGCACATATTTGTATCAGAAAACTTTTGCCTGTGCTGTAAGTAAATACAAAGAAGGTAAGAACTGATGCTTGTTTAAATATAATAACATTCTTCCGAGAACTATATCTTAGTGTGTCAAAATATGGGATGTTTTCCTACGAATCTGCAAAGAGACTGGATAAAGGCAATTCATGTTACCACTCTATTTATAGAAGGCCAATTATTACTTAATACTTTAGCGTTTATACTCAATGGATTTATTATCGGCTCGTCTGCACTGAATGAACAACTCCAGGGAAAAAGAACTAGTTAAGAGCAATTTGTCATAACTCTATATCATGATTTTTTTTTTCGAAACGTAAGTTACAAAATGTGTCAAAGTGACAACAAACCTTGAAACATTTTAAAGACGTAGGCATTGGGCAAATTAAATATAACACAAAACATTCCCTTTTGGCAAACAACGTTTATATGTTTGCAAAAATTAATAATGGGGTCATACATGAATAAATGTTAATTAAACTGCACATTATATTACTTAAATAGATGTTAATTAGACCACACATTATATTCCAAGCATGCTTAACCTGTATATCTTTGTCAATTAGTAGCACCAAAAAGCATTCTTTGACATATTTATACCAGAATTGTTCGAGGTAGTTTTATCCTGAACAACGATTCCCTGATTTTTTTATTTTTTGTTTTAACTATTAATCGTATATCATACATAATGTGAGCCAATTTTTTATCATAGATTACAACATATTAACAAACAAATAAGGAGTATTAAGTATAATTTGTTGTTATCAAACATCAAACGTGTATTGTTCCTAATGTTATGTATGCTAAGCAGTAAAGGTTTTAACAAGTATATGTCGAAATAAGGGAATAAACCAATATTGGCTTTATAACTTAACAATTAAAGCCAGCTATACTTTCAGTTCAGTTTGAGCAAAAAACAGCCAAGCTATCTTCAAATAAAACTTTACAACAGATATAACTATTTTTTATTACTATGATGTTGCCACATTGAACATGTAACTTTTCTGTCTAATTAAATATTGCTACTTTTTAAAATTATAACAAAACTTGATTAATGTCGAATACCAAGTTGAGGAAAAATATGTAAACAAAACATTATTTGTGTTCATACAATAAACACCATTAATTGTATTACCGTACATCTTTTTTATTATTGTGATTTTTGTAAACACGTCTCTACGTTTTGTACCATGTAAATCCAAATTTGTAATAATTCGTTTTCTAAAACTGGACTAAAATAACACTTACGAAAGTTATTGAAAAAAATACGCACGTGAAAATATGTTCGATCAAATGATGAAATAAGTTTAACGCTTACGCATGATAAACGGATCATAAAAGATAAAGATAAATAAAAACAATGAGTATCCCGAAGTTTAACATTTCATGATTTAAACTGATAAAGAAAAAAAACAGGGAACATATACAACAGTTCATGGCAAATAATTTCAGTTTAATTACACACTACAGCACGTTAATTGATTTAGATCACAGTTTAGGCTTTGTCTTTTCTACGTTAAGTTCTATACTAGCTTGATAACTGAATATGCATACAGTCCCAAAAAATGCAATAAGATCTACATTGTTCAAATATTAACCTTGAACAATAAATGGTTGCGTAGAAAAAAAGCTTCAAACAAAAACAAATACAGTATACTAGTTATGTAAATTAATTTCATGTCCGTAAAATAAGTCTATGAATATAATCAAGTTCATATTTTTATTGTGTTTGTGTTATTAATTGATTAAGGAATTTACAACTGACTAATTATACATATAATCATTTAATGCGTCTAATAAAACTATCTATACAATGTAATCTTATAACTAAAATACATAACCTTTTTTTTTAATATAAATTGAAATGAGAAAATATTCTTTGATTGGAAATGTTTTTCGGTGTTATTATGGCTGGCAATGGAGCTTCATTTTTCTTTAATTCGTTCGCTACCAAATGGATATGCCATAGGCTACACTTTTTTATTTTACATTAAGAACATGAAAGAGAGATCTACAAGCTATTGGTATAAACATGAACGTGACACAATACGTTGTTTTTTTTTCAAAATAAAAGAAATGTCAAAAAGGGCGTACATTTAATACATAAATTTTCGCATTATTTAGTCGGACGATAATTTCAATTTCAGAAAATTTAATTTGTTACTAACAAGCATCTTATAATTTTATAGTGTCTATCATCTCAACATATTGTTACAATTTAATCAAATTGTATCTGGAAATAAAACATAAATAACTGATTTTTATTCCTTACGATATTCTACAATCATACTGTATTCTGATAAATGTCATCGTAAACAAATATAACATTGAACTTGTCATGTACACGTGAACGTTTTCTAATTAAGGCAACGACTGATAAATGATTTACAAACTTTCCTAATTGTATCACCTATCTCCTATGTAGCTTTATCTAAACCAATTTGAAATTCGCCCATTGCTCTATTTGTATCATCGATGAATGGGAATCAACCTATCTAATTAACCTAGATCACTAAGCTCCTTTTCCGCGTTGTCAATGTTGGTAGATGATGCAACTCGATCGGACCTCTTCTTAAACCTTCCACTCCACATGTCGTCGTCATCGGCACAGTACGAACGCAGTTCCGCCACCCTGAACTGATACTGGCAACACTCGCACTTGATACTTTAGTAGTAAACTGCTGAGCGCGTGTTTGCCAGGATATTAACAGCTGATTGCCTTGAGACTACTTTGTCTTAAAAATCGTCTTTGAGATCGTCGTGAACGTTTCTTGGAATCATTGACAGCGTGGGTTCTGGAATTCGTAATAAGAAACAGGATAATGTATTACATTTGTGTCTCTAAAAATGTATATGTGTACAATGTGTTTTTCACCATTTTGAGTATATTACATAAACCTGTTAAATTTGGAATTATACCGTAAATTTCGTTAGAATTTGGGAAACATTGTTCAATTAATATAAAGTTAATAAAAATTATTTATACAATTTAAATAAATATTAAATTCCTGAAAACAATCAAGACAATGGTTATAACAACTTCACTGCCTGTACTTCTTGAATGAACTCCTCTTTTTTTTAACAACAACGTTGTTTCTGAAAGTCACACCTTTAATGGCAAATTTATGAACTAGACTGAAACAAAAAGTATTTTTTTGTGTGAATGGGTTTATGATCCAATAATGGCTATAATATCAGTCCATTTTCCTCTGAAATCTATTCTCTCATCGTTGTTTCGTTTCCCATATGCGTTACATCGGCCAGCGCACATTAAATCCAGGGTGTTTGACAATTCCACGCCGCATATCCCCCGTCTATGGCTCTTATCTCCTCGTCTGCAGGTTCGCTCTAAGCCCCCTTGTACTAACACTGGAAGCTTCACGATGCACAGATATTGTAGAAAGAGCTCGCTCACGGTCAAAGTCATCGTATACCGGGATACTTCCTGTTCTAAATAAAATAAAACAATTATTGACTATATACAGCGGTAAAATTCGCGCAAAACCTTCTTATGTCGAGAATAAGGTATTTGTTATTACACTTCCGGCATCGCTTACTATTTTACTAGGCGTGCCCGGATGTTTTTCATAACGTAGTTTTTAAGGATGGGAACAAACGTGATCTAGTTTAATCCCATTGAATATGAGAAGGTGGCATTATGATTTGAATATAACATAGTTTGTGTCGCCGAAAACGTTGTTTAAGCCGAATGGGAACCACGTTTTATTGTTGTTTTCGGTGTAAGAGCGAATTTAATTAAAGAAATGGTTATGACGCTTGTCCTACATTATATTGAACAAATCTTACATTAACAAAATCGCTTTATAAGTATGCCGGTGGTAAAAGTGACACAATTTGTGCGTCGTTATAACTAAATCATTTGTTCATGTTATGTGTTGTAAACACATTTCGGTCAATTAATGTATAATATATTCAAATATTGAACACAATTTAACCGTTGAATGTATGTCAAAATATGTAATAACGACATTTAAAACCAGAGCTGACGGTGTTATGAGCCTCAATAAATTAATATTTAAGGGTTTATAGAACATTTACAATCCTGTAACAATGTCCATGCAGAGAAAGGAAAAAAATTGTTCGTAGCAATGTAAAAAATGTTTTCTTATTTGCAAGATTGATTTCNTATATTATCATTTAAACTAGAGCGACCAAAGATATGTTGTTAATACGTGACAATTCATGTGACACACATGCATAACTGACAAAACATTGTTATATGTATGCATCATGGAGGTACAAATTCCACAATGATTAAATCTATAACTTATTGAAATCGGTGTACTAAGAAAACAGATGACGCCAAAACTAATTCTGATGAAATATACAGATCTTCGTTCTCAATGATTAAAATTTATACGTGTCAATATAGATTCTATATAACGGTTGATAAAGGTTTACATATTGCCAATTAACATGTGTTAGTTGCAAATTATATGTGTGGCCGATGGAATCAAAGCGTTTATTCATTTATCTTTTATAATATTAACGGTAGCGTGTTTAATGTTAAAAAAAGAAAATTAATCGCATGTGGAGCCCGTCACATGTTTGTACAAGAATCCTCATTAAATGCATGTGTATTATTATGACAAAGAAGGAAAATACAACCAAGGGTTTGCTTCATGGTAAATACGTATGTTTTGAAAATCCATCTGTATTTCCCTAATGCATTGCATACTGCAATTGTGTTTCCTGTGATAATGTTTGTCTGCAGACATTTTGCATACAGAAAAGACGTCTGTACCTTTTGTCTACGACAGCTAGTGTATTGTATGAAAAAATACATAACAACGTGGTATACGAAATACAAATATGCTTTGGTATAAGAGGTACATTCCATTAGTGTACTTATCCAAAACAATATCCTTTATCTCCTTTGCATGGTAAATTTGAAACGTAAGCTACTCTATGTTATGTTCATCAACAAACATAACTTTCGTTGTAAAATAGAATAACTGAGTTTATCTGCCAAGCATGTTACTGTGCGTCACCTTTTTTTCGATACCCTTGTTGTCGGTTAAACTATTTAAAATTTGTTTCCAGTTGCTTGTGTCTGGCTTGTGTGATGACAATTTTCTTTCCAAAATTCATAATAATAAACACTTAACTGTAGATAAGTCTACGTTCAAATAAAAATAGATACCGCATTATATTATGGGAATATATCTGGTGCAAATGGTACTTTTGTGAAATTATAACTTGAGACTTGATGAAACAATCAAAGCAATATAACATCGGTATTCTTAAATCCGAGCCGATGTGATATTCATACTTTCGCACGGTTTCTGAATAAATTAGGCAACCGTATTTATAAAGATTAGTGAGCAAATGTAAAAATATTAAAATCGGATCTACTCTTTCACCCGCTCAGTATGAAAACTAGATCGTCTTATGTAATACTTCTTTTTATTGCCCAGGTATCCATTTGAATAAAACATTTACATACGTAAAATGACAGTAAATATTTACTTGTAGGTCATGTGGAATTGCAATCATCGTAAACGGGAGTGTCTAAACTAAATAGTCCTACTAACATACGTTTTGTAGACGTTGGCGCTATGACTAATACTTAGTATGCGACCGTGTTGTAATCAATGCACGCTTCTAATTCAATGATAATTAATACGAGTATCCGCTTATACGATTTGCAGCATCCTCATGTGTGCTTGACTCACTGATCGCTGATCAAGTTATAAGCCTAACATTTATATCCTTCATTTTCTGGCTAGTCTGGTCAAACTGACGTGTCCTATTTCTGTGAGGGTTTACCGTTTACCTCAGTCTCATCAATACGTCATTAATGCATACGTTACATATACAAACAACACTGAAAATTAATATTAAGTAATTGGAGACTTATATTCATTACAATTCTTTAAACTAAAATACGTATGTGCAATTTAAGACTATATAAAGAAATAATAATTAAATCATAGAAGTCATAGAAATTGTCCCACAATTTTCCTATGTCAGTTTTAATGTAATTTAATGTGGGGTTGTTAGTAATATTTAAGTATCCATTATTTGGTAATGCGTGTTTTTATTATGCTAAAGCTTTCAAGCTAACCAAACATGTCACGACCCTAAAACCATTTCGACTGAGTCAAATTATATTTATATTATCTTACTTAATTATTGTATAGGTTATCATCCTTCATACTTATTTATTTAAGAAATAAAAGCTTTTTCTTTAATAATGGTTTTGTTAAAGAAGCATATNTATATATATATATATACATACATTTCCTGCATGATTTACCTCAACGATTTTTGGAATGGCATTTCCTTATGTTTCAGGCACTATTTCACGTTTGTTAATTGATTGTACTTAATGTTTGTTTCCTTGTCAAAACTGTTGAAATCTTCCCTCATTCATCGTCAGGGTTTGACAAATTTAATATAACACAAAACATACCCTCGTGGCAAACATGAACAAATAATTCCCTATGTTCAGTTTTTTTTATATAACTGTTAATTGTATATTATACATTTATTAAGCCCATTTAAGATCAGAGCTTTCAACATATTAACAATGAACAAACGAGTATTTAGTATATCTTTTTTTCATCTAACATGAAACGTGTACAGTTACTAATCTTATTTGTTATAACAAGAAAAGATTTTAACAAGTACATGCCAAAATAAGGGAATACACATATATTGACTAAATAACGTAAAAATAAAAGCCAGCTATACTTTTAGTTCAGTTTGAGAAAACAGCAGCAAATGCAAGCTATCGACAACTAAAACTGTACAACAAATAAAACTATTTTCTATGACTATGATCATGCCATATTGAACATGTAACTTTTCTGTCTTATTAAATATTGCTACTTTTAAGAATTTAAAACAAAACCTGATTATTGTCAAAGAACAAGTTGAGGAAAAATATATAAACAAAACAAATTGTTTTTCATACACGAACACACAATTAATGGTATCACCGTAGGTGTTTATCATTATTGTGATTATAATAGACACGTGTCTATGTTTCTTTACAATGTCAATCCAAATTGTTAATAATTCAATTTCTTACACTGGACTAAAGAACAGCACTTATAAAAGGAATTTAAAACAATAATTACGTGACGATTATGTTCAATCATATAATGAAATTAGTTTCACGCTAATGAATCTTAAACGGATCTTAAACAGATAAATTCCAAAAAAAAAAATGCGAATCCCGATGTTCAATGTTTTATGATTAAAGAAGATAACGAAACAAAAAAATAAAATATACAACAGTTTATATGGCAAATAATTTCAGTTTAATTAAAAACTACAGCACGTTAATTGATTCAGTTAAGGCTTTGTCTTTCCTACGTTACGTTCTATACTAGTTTTATAACAAAATATACATACAGTCTCAACATGGCGATAAGATCTACATTGTTCAAACATAAACCATGAAGAATACATTGGAGCATAGTTTCAAACAAAAACAGATACAATATACTAGTGGTGTATATTTATTGCAGTGCCGTAAAATAAGTATATGAATACGCTGAAGTTCTCATTTTGTATTGTGTTTGTGTTATTAATTGTGACTAATTTTAAGTACACTCATTGATGCTTAACTACTAAAACTATACAATATAATCGTATAATCAAAATCCATACACCTAAAAAAACTATAAAAATTGAAATAAGAAAATATTCTTTGATCGGATTTTTTTTTCGGAAGGTCGACCAAACTCAAACATATCTTGACAGCATAAACAATATAACGCCTTATTGTAATGCATGTATAAATACGTAATCAATAAAAGCTATGTTCAATGCTTTGAATTCCATGGTATAATTGGCAACTTAAACAGAACTGGAAATATATAAAGCAATATATGCTATTGTCCGCGACTGTAAGTTAAACTGAACAAACAATCAATCTATGATACCGATAATTCCAAACATAGAGTGTTATTTTGGTTTGCGACGAGTTTCAATTTTCTTTATTTCGTTCGCTACCAAATGGATAGGCCCTAGGCATCGCTTATTTATTTTACATGAAAGAAAGATCAACATGCTATTGTAACAGAAATGAACGTGACAAAATACGTTTTTGTTTTCAAAATAAAAGAATTGTCAACAAGATGTGTTTGTGAAACACAATGTCCCCCTATATGACGTTTGACCTTGAAGGATGAACTTGACCTTGACCCTNCCTCAAATTAATACATTCATTTTTCGAACTATTTAACTTAACGGTAATTTCAAGTTCTAGCTTGATATTAATTTCAACATGATTACATGTACGTATATATAGCATAAGAACAGCAGAAAAAAATGATTTGTAAATAACACGCAACTTATAATTCTACAGTTTCTATTATCTAAGGATATTGTAACAATTTAATCAAATTGTATCTTGAAATAAAACGTAAATAACTGATTTTCATTTCTAACAATATTATACAATCATACGGTATTCTGATAAATGTCACCGTAAACCAATATAACACTGAACTTGCCATGTATACGTGAATGGTTTCTAAGTAAGGTAACGATTGATAAATGATTAACACACTTTCTTGATCTATCACTTATCTCCTATGTAGCATTGTAGCTATATCTAAACCAATTATTGTTCGCCAATTGATCAATTGATATTATCGCTGAATGGGAATTAACCTTATATAATTAAATCTAGTTAAACTAATCTAATTAAACTAGATCACTAAGCTCCTTTTCCGCGTTTTCAGTGTTGGTAGATGATGCAATCCGATCGGACCTCTTCTTCAACATTCCGCTCCACACGTCGTCGTCATCGGAACAGTACGAACGCATTTCCGCCAGCCTGCACTGATACTGGCAACACTCGCACGTGATACTTTGGTAGTAAACTGCTGAGCGCTTGTGTGCCAGGAAATTAAGGGCGGATTGCCTTGAGACGACCGTAAAATCGTCTTTGAATCGCCGTGAACGTTGCTTGGAATCATTGGCAGCGTGGGTTCTTGAATTCGTAGTAAGATACATTATAATATATTACGCTTGTGTCCCCTACACGAAATGTGTATTCATGTATTATTTTATGATTGATCAAATACAATATTTAAATTTAAATTGTATATTCTCGCTTTTCATTTCTCCCCATTTTGAGATTATTACAAAAATCCGTTTAATGTGATTCTTGCGTCAATTTACATAAAATAAGGGAAAATGTGTTTAATTAATATAAATTTATTAAATATTAAGACAATTTTTATCAAGTTGAAAATCCTGGGAAAAAAATAGACAAGGGTTATAACAACTTGTCTGTTGTATTTTCAAACAAAAACATTTTATTCTTAAAGTCAAACCTTTCATTGAGAATTTATGAACTAGACTTTGTGGAAAAGTTATTTTTTGTCATTGAAATTATGATCCAATAATGGCTCAAATATCAGCCTATATTCCCCTGAAATGTCTCCTCTCCCGCTGTTTCTTTTCACATATGCGTTAAATCGGCCAGCGCACATCAAATCCAGGATGTTCGACAATTCCACGCCCTCGTTCTCTCGTTCTCTCGTCTGCAGGTTCTCTCGAAGCCCCCGTTCACTAACACTGGCAGCATCACGATGCACAGATATTGTAGAAAGAGCTCGCTCGAGGTCATAGTCATGGTATACTTTTTGAACTAACAAAAAAAAGCAAAAATACAATTATTGACCAGATACAACGGTAATATTCGCGCCAAACGTACCTATGTCGACAAGAAGGTATATTTGTATTACATTTACGGCAGCGCAAGCAATTGTAATAAGTGTACCCGGATGTTTTTCGTCAAGTAATTTCCAAGGATGTGTACACAAGTGATCTTATTTAATCCCATTGAATTTGAGACGGAAGGCAAATTAATATAAACATATTTGTGTTGCCGAACTTGTTTTGGCCGAAAGGAATACGTTTTCTTGTTGCTTTCGGTGTACGAGCGAATTTGATATAATGAATGGTTATGGCGCTTTCGTTTCATAGCAAATGTAATGTATTCTTATATGAAATAATTATTAATTCAAACAGAGTATGAGGTCGTGTTACTTTCCCTAATATATCGAACGAATGAAGGTATCAATTTAAAGAAGTCGTTTATGATTGTGCTTTTGTAAATGATATGCTTTGACAGCTTCAGGAGGTCTGGGACAAAACTGTTCTTGTTATTACATTTATAAAGTCTATCCGGTAATTACACACGATAACAGTATATGACACACACGATTTGATCGCGGATATACAAAAGGTTACCCTATTAGTCGTATGATGAATGCAGGTATCTACTTCTACAGACATTAAGATTTGATTTCCTTTTCGAAAATTGCATTTATTCATCATGAATCAACTAGTCATAATCAATGCTTTGAATTGTTTCTTTGAAGTGGTGTCCCAGCCATGAAAGTGGGTCCATCAAATGACTCTTTTTATTCTATACATAGCAAATATGCTCGGCTCTAAAGTACAATAAGGCATCATGGTGTTTGATGAGAATTTGTTTTCAAATCCAATATATGTATTACATTCTCATACATATACTATTAATACACAACAACAGTTATGTATTATCGAAAAAGCGAACAAAACACTCATATTGCCGAAATGAGATGGTAAAATTAAGGAATACCTCTATCAATGTGGTTATATATCGCCATTCAAACTAGAGCGACCTAAGATATTTTGTTAATACGTGAATATTCATGTGACACAAGTGGAAACATAAATTATGTGGTATACACCAAACCAAAAACACGTTGTATAGAAACAAATGTGCATTCATGTTTCTATGCTTCTTTTTTTTCATACATTTATGACGTGATTCTAGTTTAGTCGCATATGTTGATTATTACTAATATACTTCATGGAGACACTAAATTGTTTACGAATTATACAAGAACATTTGTTTACATTGGTGCACTAAGAAAACAGCGGATGCAAAAACAAATTCTTATGAAATCTACAGATCTTCGTTCAAGCTATTACTTGTCGTTATAGATTATTTATAACGGTTGATAAAGGTTTACCAATTTCCATAAAAAATGTGTTAGCTGTGAAATATATGTGTCGCTGATGGAATCAAGTCGTGTTTTCATTTATCTTCAATAAGATTAACGGTAGAGTGTTAATGTTAAAATAGGAAAATTAAAGGATGATATCGCATGTGAAACCCGTCACATCTTTGTACAAGAATCCCTATTATATGCATTTGTATTATTATGAAAATACAGACAAATCAACCAATGTATTGCTTCCTGGTAAATACTGATGTTTTGAAAATCCATCTGTATTTCCCAAATGCATAGCATAATCAATTGTGTTTCCTGTTATAATGTCTGCAGACAGTTTGCATAGAGAAAAGGCATCTGTACGTTTTGTTTACGACTTCTAGGTTATTGTGTAAAAAAGAATAACAACGTGGTATACGAAATGCAAATATGCTCGTGGTTAAGAGGAACATTCCATTAGGGTACTTATCCAAAACTATATCCTATATCTCTTTTTTATGGAAAGTTTGAAACGTAAACCACGCTATGTTATGTTCAGTATATAAGAGACATTACTTTCGTGACAGATGTTACTGTTTGTCACCTTTTTTACGATACCCGTGTTGTCAATTAAACTATTGAAAATTTGTTTCCAGTTGCTTGTGTCTGGCTTGGGTGATGAAATTTCCTTTTCAAAATTCCTAATAATAAACATTAAACTGTAGATAAGACTTAGTCCAAGGAATACTAGATACCGCATATGGGAATATATCTTGTGCAATCGGTACTTTTGTCAAATACGCATTGTTGAGCAATATTACTTGGGACTGGATGAAACAATCAAAGCACTATAACATCGGTATTCTTAAATCAGAGCCGATTTCATATTCATACTTAGGCAACCGTATTAATGAAGATAAGTGAGCAAATGTTAAACTATTAAAATCAGATCTACTCTTTCACCCGATCAGAAAAGAGCACTGACGCTCAATGGACCTCATCTTTATGTGCCTGCTTTTATGAAGACTAGATTTTCTAATTTCATACTTCTTTTATTTTCCAGGTATCCAATTGCGTTAAACGTTTGACAAAGGTCAAATAACAGTTAACATTTGCTCCAAGTGCAAAGTAAGTTATGATTAATTTTGTAGGTCATGTGGAATTGCAAGCATCGTAAACGGGAGTGTCTTAACTAAATAGTCCTACTAACATCCGTTTTGTAAACGTTGGCGCTATGTCCTATACTTAGTATGCGACCATGATGTAATCAATTCACGCTCTTAATTCAATAATTATTAATCCGAGTATCCCCTAATGCGATTTGCAGCATCCTCGTGTGTGTGTGATTCATTGATCGCTGATCAAGCCATAAGCCTTACAGTTATAGCTAGCATCTTTTTGCTAGTCAGGTCAAACTGATGTGTCCCATTTCTGTGAAGGTTTATTGTTAACTTCAGCCTCATCATACGTCATATTTGCATACTTAACGATACACATATCACTGATCATGTTTTTCCACTAATACTAAATACAAGAAGATTATTATTAAAAACAATTCGTTGAACTAAAATACGTATGTGCAATTTAAGACTATATTAAAAAACAATAATAAAATCATAGAAGTCATATAAATTGTCCTACCGTTTTCTTATGCAAATTTTAATGTAATGTAATGCTGGGCTGTTATTAATACTTAAGTATCCTTTATATGGGAATATTTCAAATTTCAATTTAATATACAAGGAACTTCTTAAGTGCAATGCGTATTTATTTTTTCTAAAGCTTGTATGCCAACCAAACATGTCACGACCCTANATTTATATATATAATACCTATTATAATACCTGCATGCGCTGACCACTTATGTCTTACTCTGAATGATTTACTACATAACAATCAAATTTGAGACGCGAGCAAAACAAAGATCGAACATCATAAATATATTGATAACGTTCTAACCATCATTGGTATTGTTACTTGATATGAATATCGATATGTTCGTTTTGTAAACATGTTTACTTAACCATATTTGTCTGATGTTTCCTTCTCAAAACTGTTGAAATCATGCCTCATTCATTAACACGTTTTAAACATGAACATGATAGTTAATTGGTAAGATAACGATTTTTCGAATGGCATTTCCTATTCTTTCAGGAACTATTTAACGTGTATTAATTGATTTTACTTAAGTGTGTTTCCTTGTCCAAACTGTTGAAATCTTCCCTCATTCATCGTCAGGGTTAGGCTGAATAAGTTACATATAATACAAAACATACCCTCGTGACAAACAACGTTTATTTTTTGCAAATACTTGATACATGTTTGTTAAAAAATAATGGGATCATATAGAAATAAATGTTAATTTAAATGCACATTACATTGCTTAAATTAATGTTAATTAGACCATACATTATATTCCGGGCGTGCTTAACCTGTATGTCTTTGACAATTATTAGTAAACAAAGCATTCTTAGACATATTTATACCTGACATTTTCGAGGGAGTTTTAACCTGAATAAATAATTCCCTATTTTTAGTTGTTTTTTTTTATTAAACGTATATTGAGTTATTTGTTATAATAAGTAAATGTTTTAACAAGTGCATGCCAAATAAGGGAATAAACATATATTGAATAAATAATTCAAAAATTAAAGCCAGCTATACTTTTAGTTCAGTTTGAGAAAATAGCCTCAAAATGCAAGCTATCTACAACTGAAACTTTACAACAAATCTAACTATTTTCTATGACTATGACGTTGCCATATTAAATATGTAACTTTTCTGTCTTAATAAATATCGCACCTTTTTAGAATATAAAACAAAACCTGATTCTTGTCAAAGACCAAATTGAGGAAAAATATATAAACAAAACAGTAGTGTTTTTCATACACGAAAACACAATTAATGGCATCACCGTAGATCTTTATCCTTACTGTGATTTTTATAAACACGTGTCTATGTTTCTTAAAATGTCAATCCAAATTGTAAATAATTCATTTGCTAACACTGGACTAAAAAACAACACTTATGAAAGGAATTGAAAACAATTATGACGTGACAATTATGTTCAATCATATAATGAGATAAGTTTCACGCTTACGCTTTTCTACGTTACGTTCTATACTAGTTTGATAACAAAATACATGTACTCATACAGTCTCAAAAAGGCGATTTGATCTTTATTGTTCAAACATTAAAATTGAAGAATTAATGGGTGTGAATAAAACAAATGTAACAAAAACAAATAATATACTTGTTGTGTATGTTAATTTAATTGAAGTGTAATAAGTATATGAAAAGTTCACATTTTGTATTGTGTTTGTGTAATTAATTGATTTAGGACTTTACAACTGACATAGTATTAGTGTACTCATTAATGCGTCTAATAAAACGATAAAAAAATAATCTTATAATCAAAATCCATACACCTAAAAAACTATTTAAATTGAAATGAGAAAATATTCTTTGATCGGAAATGATTTTCGGTGGGTCGACCAAACTCAAACATATCTTGACAACATAAACAATATAACACCTAATTTTAGTACATGTATAAATACGTAATCAATAAAAGCTTTGTTCAATGCTTTGAATCCCATTGTATAATTGGCAACTTAAACAGAACTGGCAATATATAAAGCAACATATGCTATTGTCCGCAACTGCAAGTTGAACTTAACACACAATCAGTCTATAATACCGATAATCCCAAACAGAGAGTGGTATTATGGCTGGCGTTGGAGTTTCAATTTTCTTTATTTCGTTCGCTACCAAATGGATATGCACTAGGCATCGCTTATTTTTTTTACACGAAAGAGAGATCAACAAGCTATTGTAACAAAAACGAAAGTGACAAAATACGTTTTTGTTTTTAAAATAAAAGAATTGTCAAAAAGGGGCGTAGAGTTAATACATATGAATGGGAATTAACCCATCTAATTAACCTAGTTTATTCAGCTCTTATTCCGCGTTGTCATTGTAAGTAGATGATGCAATCCGATCGGACCTCTTCTTAAACATTCCGCGCCACATGTCGTCGTCATCGGCACAGTACGAACGCATTTCCGCCACCCTGCACTGATACTGGTAACACTCGCACGTGATACTTTGGTAGTAAACTGCTGAGCGCTTGTGTGCCAGGAAATTAAGGGCTGATCGCCTCGAGACTACTTTTTCTCTAAAATCGTCTTTGAGGTCGCCGTGAACGTTGCTTGGAATCATTGGCAGCGTGGGGTCTGGAATTCGTATTAAGAAACAGGATAATATATTACAGTGGTGTCTCTAACACAAAATGTGTATTCATGAAGTATTTTAAGATTAAGAAAATACCATGTTCATATTTAAAAAGTATATTCTCGCAAGTCGTTTTTCACCATTTTGAGCATATGCCTTAAACCCGTTAACTTAAAAAAAACTAATGGAATTCTTACATACAAATAACATTTGGGGAAAAGTGTTCAACTAATATAAATGTATAATTATTTTTAAGATTTTAATAAAGATGAAAATCCTGAAATATAAAAATAATCAAGACAAGGGTTTTAACAAGTTCACTACCTGAACTACTACAATGAACTTGAGAATTTATAAGCTAGACTTAAAAACAAACATTGGGAATATGATCCAATAATTGCTATAATACCAGCCCATATTCCCCTGAAATGTATCCTCTCACCGCTGTTCTGTTTCCCATATGCGTCAAATCGGCCAGCGCACATCACATCCAGGATGTTAGACAAGTCCTCGCCGTATATCCCCCGTCTATGGCCCGCTCGAAGCCGCCTTGCACTAGCACTGGCAGCATCACGATGCACATATATTGTAGAAAGAGCTCGATCACGATCATAGCGATGGTATACTTTCTGTACTAAATACAAACTAAATTATACAATTATTGACTTTATACAACGGTAAAATTCGTGACAAAAGTACTTATGTTGACAATAAGGTATATTTTTATTACATTTACGGCAGCGCTAACAATTTAACTAAGTGTGCCCGGATGTTTGCTTTAAGTAGTTTCCAGGGATGGGTACACAAGTGATCTAATTTAATCCCATTGAATATGAGACGGAAGGCATATGAAATGATATGACATAATTAGTGCGTCGTTGCAGCTTAATCATGTTGTATGTATTATGTTGTAAACACATGGCTGTCAAAAAATGTATTATATATGCAAATATTGAAGAACACTGATCCGTTGAATGTATGTTAAGATATGTTATAACGACGTACCAGACAAGAAGCCTTGTCTTCCTAGAAAGGAAAGAAACTTTTCATAGCAAATGTAATGGGTTTTTTTATATGCAAGAATTATTCATTCAAAATAAAAATAATGTCGTGTGACGTTCCCCAATATATCCAACAAATAAATATATACATTTACAAGTCGGTTAATAAATGTGACTTTGTATATGATTTGCTTTGACAGCATATGGAGGCCTGGGACAAAACTGTTGTTGTGCTTACATTTATAAAGTCTATCCGGGCGATAATAACAAACGATAACAGTATATGACACACACGATTTGATCAAGGATATGCCAAAGGCTACCGTCTCGTCTTATGATGAATGCAGTCATTAAGTTCTACAGACATTCACATTTGGCTTGATCTCGAATATTGCATTTATTTATCATTAATCAACTAGTCTTGAATAATCCTTTGAATTGTTTCTTTAAGTAGTATAACAGTCGTGAAAGTTTTTCCGTCGTATTTGTTCTTCTAAATCAAATGATTCGTTTTATTCTATACAAAGCAAATATGATCGGCTCTATATACAGTAAGTCATCATGGTGTGGGATGAGAATTTGTTTACTTATCAAATATATTGATTGCATACGAATGCATATACTATCAATACACAACAACAGTAATATTTTAACAAAAAACCAACATAACATTAATATTGCCGTAATCAAATTGTAAAACAAAGCAATACCTTTATCCAGGTGGTAATATATTGCCATACAAACTAGAGCGACATAATATATTTTTTTAATACCTGAATATAGAGGTGACACAAGTACATTACGGACAAAATCACTTGGTCTAGAAACAAACGTGTATTCATGTTTCTATGACTCTATGAATTCATATATGTATGGTGTGATTCTAGTTTGGTCGAATATGTTGAGCATTATTATTTTACTTCATGGATGTACTAAAGTGTTAATGAACCATAGAAAAAATGGGTGTACATCGGAACACTAAGCAAACAGAGGATGCACAAACAAATTCTGATTAAATCTACCGATCTTCGTTCCACAATGATTTAAGCAAATACTTTTCGAAGTAGATTATATATAACGGTTGACAGGTTTAAATAGGTGTATTCAATATACAATAGACATACAGTCCATGAGTATATAGTTGATAAAGGTCTACCAATTGCCGGGCAATGGGTGCTAGTTGCAAAATGTGAAACCCGTCACATCTTTGTACAAGAATCCCATTAAATGCATTAGTTTTATTAGGAAAAGACAAATAATACAACCAATTTATTGCTTTCTGGTAAAAACTCATGTTTTGTAAATCCATCTGTATTTTCCAAATGCATAGCATAATGCAATTGTGTTTCCTGTTATGATGTCTGCAGACATATTGCAAACATAAAAGGCGTCTGTTCTTTTTGTTTACGACATATAGTTTGTTGTGTGAAACAAAACATTACAGCGTGGTATACGAAATGCAAATGTGCTCGTGTGAAAGAGGAATATTCAATTAGGGTACTTATTCAAACCTATATCCAATATTTCTTGTGTATGGTATATTTGAAACGTAATCTACGCTTTGTTATGTTCATAATATAAGAGACATTACTTTCGTGACAGATTGATATCGTTATGCAAAAAGAAATAACTGAGTGTATCTGCCAAGCATGTTATTGTACGTCACCTTTTTTACGACACACGTGTTGTAGGTTAAACTATTGTAATATTTGTTTCCAGTTGGTTGTGTCTGCCTAGAGTCATGACAATTTCGTTTCCAAAATTCCTAATAATAAAAACTGAACTATAAATAAAACAAAGTCTCAGGAATAATAGAACCCGCATATGGGGATATGTCTGGGTGTAACAAATGTAACAAATGTTACTTATGTCAAATACAAATGTATGTACATTATAACTTAAGACTTGATGACAAAATCAAAGCAAGATGGGTGTTCTTAAATCAGAGCAGATTTGATATTCATACTTTCGTAATGTTTGTGATTTAATTAGGCAACCGTGTTTATGACGATAAGTGAGAACATGTAAAAGTACTATAATTGGATTTACTCTTTCACCCGCTAAGAAAAGATCACTGACGCTCTATTGACTGCTTCTTCATGTGCCTGCTTTTATGAAGAATAGCATTTTCTTTTGTCATTCTTGTTCTTATTTTCCAGGTATCCATTTACGTAAAACGTTTTACATACATGTAGGAAAAATGATCGTACACAGTTACTTCAAACGCAAAATTAGGTCATGATTAATTGTACAGGTCATATGACATTGCAAGCATCGTAAACGGAAGTGTATACACTAAAGAGTGCTACTTACATACGAAAATAACGTTAGCGTGATGTCCAATACTAAGTGTGCGATCGTGTTGTAATGAATTCACTCTTCTAATTTAATAATAATAAATCTGAGTATCCGCTAATACGATTTTCCGCATCCTCATGTGTGTTTGGCACATTGATCGCTGATCATGTTATAAGACTTTTTTTAACATCTATACCATGCATCTTCTGACAAGTCAGTTCAAAATGATTTGTCCTATTTCTGTTAAGGTTTATTGTTTACTTCGGTCTTATCATACGTTATATTTGCATACTTAACGTATAAAAAAAAACATCAATGAACATGTGTTGCCACTAATACTCAAAACAAGGAGATAAGTATTCATTACTACACTTCAAACCTAAATACGTATGTGCAATTTAACAATATATTAAGAAACAATAATACACTCATAGAAGTCATGAAAATTTCCCCACCATATTCCTATGTCAGTTTTATTTTAACTTAATGTGCGGTTATTATGAATGCGTTAATACATATTATCTGGGTATATTTTGAATTTCAAATAAATATACAGGGAACGTCTTGAGTGCAAGGCATGCAATATGTTTATTTTCTAAAGTTTTAATGCCCACCGAACATGTCACGACCTTAAAACCCTATCGGCTGATTAAAATTCTATTTATATTATCTTGCTTAATTATTTTATAGATTATCATCTTTGCTAAAAAAATTTATTTCAGAAATAAGGGCTTTTTGATTTTGTTATCATGATGTTGTTGAATATTTATGTTTTACTCTTGATAATTTACCAAATAACAATCTATACAACAAGTTATGACTTGAGGAAAACAAGACGGTATGTTCCGTTCGTAAACATGTTTACTTAACTCAATTTATCTTATGTGAACTTGTTAAAAGACACGAACTTTAAAGTGTATTGTTTTGATGGTTAACTTTTATATTCATATTTGATAACTATCTTTTTCATGAAATATGTAATTTATTTAAATAAATAGTTGACGAAACAGATTAACAATTATAAACAATAGATAATATATAATTTCATTAACTATAAAAATATATATTTTAATGAGAAAAAAAAAACGTATTGTCAAAACCGTATACTATAGCTGCTAAATAATTCGGTGTTAAATTGTATATTTAAGATACGCTTATTATCATGATGGTCAATCGCGTGATAACCCAGTTTGACCATTAATGTTTAGCTCAATAGTGATACTTTCATTTCTAAATGTATCTGTGATTGTAACGCAATTAATTTTAATTGAGTGATTTAAATTAACGATGCTTTATATAATCCCAATATTTGATACATGCAACAAGATGTCTCATCATCATCAGAATTCGAAAATAAATTGTTACATTTGTATGTAAGTATAAAACATGCGATGCCTTATTTGATAAAATATTTACGACGTAAACCATATTATAAGCTTCGTTGAATCGTCTGCTGCTTTGGAGTTTAATCCTATAATGATAACGAGAAAGTTGTACATGTCGTGAGATCATAAAACAGAAAGTAAACATACGTCATTTAATCTATTAACACACGCAAACAGCCAACTGCAGTCTATATGAACGGTTGGGTTCAAACGTGCATAATGTAATCACTCAATACAAACACATAATATGTAATCATATGGAATCTTTATTATTGCAATCAGTGGAAATCTAAACACTGATTCTTTGATCGACTTTTTACACCGTTAAATGATGCATCCAATATCGAAATACTTACGATTACTCTTGAGAAATTTGGGATGATTTACTTTGTGAGGTATTCAATATTCAGGAGTTGCCTTTAAAATATGTGATGTGGATTTGCTTTAATTTTAGGGGACTAACACGAAAATAAATAAAAATGATATATTATCCGTTAATCTGTAACAAACACAACTAAATTGCAAGCTCTAAAATGATTGACGCTTTAATGATCGCATTGGATTGTTGTTGACTTTAATGTAAGACTTTAACATTATGCATTTAAACATGCAACGTATTGTTTACAGTTAACTGTTAAGATGACGATTGTTGCAATTGTATTTATAAAATGTTTATTATCGGTCAGGGTAATAATAATTCTGGAATTGGAGGAGTTAATAAGTTTGATCGCTTAGGAGTTTGATAACAATTTAAAATATTAGGTCAGCGTCTCCAATGTAATTATGCAATGATATAACATAACATTTGAATTGGTTTTAGTACATTAACAAAATTAATTTATGTCACCACCACTACTGCCATTAAGAAAATATTTAAAACAAGACTAAACCAATAATCAAACACTATCAATATGTCATAAAACCTCCCCACACTCGTTATTTTGAGTTATGTTTATAAAATTAATCTCTTGCACTCAAGTTTTACCGTAAACATGGTTTCTTACATACACTTTGTTCAGGTATTGAACATTGTTTGAACAAGTTTAATAAATGACAGTGTATAAATTTTGATAACGTTTGACAACAATGTCGCTTTATTACGTCGCGGCTAACTTGTTTTAATGGTCAGAACATTTTGCTTTGCACAATTTGGAACAAATTGTATCAAATGTTTCAAGGAAACCAGACCACAGTACAACGTATGACAGCCGTTCATTGTAACTCACTAAACTATCTGATATTAACACATGCGACCATTTTCTTTGTTCTTGATTAACTTTGCTTTTGATTTATTATATATTTATATATGAAAGTCTGCGTCAAGACTGTTCAACAATATAACAACATAACGTCAATGGGATTGGCAACTTTGCCCAATATGTCAGTGGCACATAACTAGCTGATTTTCGGTCATGTTTGGCAATATGCAATACGGTGTGTGTGGATGCAACCGTATACGCGTATGTGAACGTTCATTGAATGACTGCAAATAATCAGCCATTGCAGCACACACAATACTCTTGACACAGCACAGAAAGACGCAAACCAATTGATAAAACCGGGGTCAATGCCTTTGAACGGTCAGTGCAGAACTCAATATAAGTTAATAATGTTTTAAATTAAAACACTCAACATACAACACTCTTACGGTAACGAGTACTATTACATACGCGGTAGTTCATATACGTGAACAATTGATGCTATGGTACGGGATTTTTAATCACAAAGATAATTCATAAAATATACCATGATAGTGTATAGATACTTTTAATCAATAGTCCTGTCAAATAGGCGTTAATATATTGTTTATATGTACATTTTGTAAATGGTTATTAACTAATGAGATATTTAACCAATCATTTGAAATTGTTCGCAAGACTGTTTATGTGTTTAAGTGAATGCAAATACTTTTCTACACGCTCTAAATCTGCTTGGTTAACAAAACAAATACTATCTTCATCTGTTTGCAATAGTTATCCATAGTGTGAATTCTCGGTGCACAGTTCCTTCACAGTGTTGAAGTTTTGTTATAAAGATTTAAATATGACCACTACTGATATTTCCGATGCAAGAAATATTTCATGTAACTAGTTAAAAACATTTGACCTATGTGTTGATAGCTAATTTATTAAATACTGACATACTTTCATGTCATATTGCCTTAGGCAGTAACTGCTATTTTTGTCTTGTTTACTTCTATTCAGTACTTAAATAGAAATTGAATTGCAATGCTTTATTATCCTTGGTTTGATTTCAAATTATTCTGCTATAAAGTTAATTGAAATTCGTGTTTGATGTGTGCGTTTGAGATGTTTTGAATATTTGCTCAAGTAGTCACTTGAAGGTTTTAAAAAACTGTGTATGGATTAGTCTGCTGTGTAGTTTCTCTTTGTTTATATTTATTGCAATTTAAAGAGGTGTCTGCGACATTTGCAAGTGAAGTTACTCTATGTTTATATTTATTGCAATTTAAAGAGTTGTCTGCGACATTTGCTGTTGAACGGACATTCAAGTACATAAATCACCAGCTAGACTTAAAACACACATGCATTGATCTGAATTATATTGCCGACATAAATTATACGAATGCAGAGGAAACGTTGTTGTTAGTGAAATGTCTTCCGAACTTTCGGATCAGGAGCATTATGTTCATCGTAACAACGTTGTTTTAAAAGTAAACAAAACTAATACCGAATTAAATCATTTCAATTTAAACTACGCATTTGATAGATGAATGGTAAAGTGAACTGTAATAATTATACAGGATTGCAGAAAAAGACAGCATGTTCAGCATGTCGTTGATAGCTTCTGCGGAGGAATACATAAACAATTTCAGTTAGCAATGTATACTGTTATGTATCCACGTATTTACAAAACATAACATTTTATAAAATAAATGCATCTATTTATTTAAGTGTAAGGTACATCCTTATATTTGCCAAGACATAATTGCATCCCGGTATTTGCCAATACATAATTGTACGATCATTAAAATTGCATATAACATATACTTTCAAAAGATAGAACTGTTGACATTTTCAAAACGTAGGTTCGTGTTTTAACATTATTGACGATTACTTAGTACGATCTGTCTTAAACTAAATCAGTCAACCCCGATGACAAAATAAAGAAGATTGACTAATTTACTGATAATAAATTAGTTAGATCCTTCATTAGCCTCTGCCGTCAATTATGCATTACGCAATACCGTAGATCATTATGCCAGCGGAAAGGAATTATTTCAATCAGAAAATATCCCGACCTATCATTGAGCTGAAAACGAGGTTAATCCTGACCTTAATATTTTTATTGTGCAAAACGATGACGTTATAAATGATCGTGAAATCAATCTAATTAAGAGCTTTCTTCAGCTTAAATATTTCCTGGTTGTCGCCATTCAATTTCTAGAAGACAATACTTGCGTCTTCGTGTGTTTATTTAACCTTTCTCATTTCTAAAAACATTTATATCTAAATAGGTTTCAAAGATCAATACAATAATACCCGTTATTAATAATATACAGACCGCACGAGTTATTATTGATCGCTAAATGTGGTTTTGTAATTTTTCAGAAGGTTTAAAATTTCAGAATAAAATACAAATACAAAGTGCTCAAACTCAGAAACGTATGCAAGGCCGTTATAGTTTGTTTGAAATTACACCAAATAAACTCCATTAACTAAAGAGTAATAAAATAAAACTCCTATTTAACACAGCGAATTTATAGTTTTAAAATATGAAAGTATTGCTTTTTTAAACGTTCTGGATTGCTACCGAGGTAACTTTGGCAAAATTTATTAAATACTCATACAATCGAATGCATCATGTAGATGTCATCTACATGTATACTCTTGTAGGAGCCAGAATCAGTGGAATTCCCTTTTTATTAAATAACCATTGCATAAATTCAAACCATACAATTAAACCTTTATGAATCGATTTCTTGATTTAATTACTGTATAATGTAGATAGTTACTCTAATAAACGTATCACTATGTCAGTTATCAAGTACTGATAGACACATAGCTCAATATGTTTAAACGCCTTGGTTTGATACGAAACTGTGCTCACGTTTCACAAAATCATACGTTTAATGCAACATACAATATAATAGGAACAGAGCGCCAAACATAATTTGGATAGAAGAAGTAAAATAAAAAAGTGAAATAGTATTGTCCTTCTTAGTAAAGTGCAAGTTTTATTTGTCTTAAATCCCTCTTAAAATGCATTAATTTGATTATCGTGTTGGTGATAAATTAATTATCTATGGGTAGGCACATTCTCATTGAGCTTGTAACATTAAAATGCATCACACAAACGCACCTTGCATAAAACTGTGTTTTAACTTATTGTACCTTGCATGTGAGTGTTCATCTTCAAACATAATGTCAAAGTGCATAGCTACGTTCATATAAACTGCACGTGATTTTTGCGTGTAGTCTTCTACATTTATAAGCAATGCATACATCAATAGAACATACATACGCACTTTGCATTATGTTTCTTTGAAAACAATAAAGTTTATAAACTAATTTAAAAAAAACATACATGGGCATATTTATGTAATTAGGCCCTTCATCGCCACTCGGTATTTTATATTTGAATATGTGTAGAATTGTATTGATTTATTACATAACTCTTATTATTTATTTATTTTTTTATTTTCATTTAATCGGTCTTTGGAAAATTCGAAATACTTGTTTAAATTATCGTCATGGTTTGTACATTTTGTGTTGTTGTTTGTATGTTCAATTGAGCAATTAAAGATAATTAATTTGTTGGATTTAAACGCTGAACAATTCAAGAAAACGGTAATAAATAAATGTATAAAAATCAACCAAACGCTCGAAGATGTCCAGAGTACTTTATTTCTGAATTTATATAACTTAACTCTAATTGATATCAAGTTCAAGTTTTTATTGGAATACAAAAATGCCTTTGACCATTTACATACAAGTAAATAAAGTATAGTTAAAGTTATATACAATGGCGAGAATATTTCAATTGTATATATTCCTTAAGAAGGTTCAGCAAGCTCCATCCCATATGAAATATCCAAGGGTCATCAATATATTTTGTATTGAAGATCATAACTTGGTTGACCAGCTTTATTTTCAAAAAACAGACCACTTATCATTGTTTATGACCATATTTCAAGGGATGTATTAGAACTAAATAAAAATGTGTCCCCTGTAATATCATTAATTATAAGTCAGATTGTTCAGACAAGGAATGAGTTTAAACCTATATTTATTTAAGCTTGATTACATAGAAAGCCTAATGCTTAATGTAACGCTCTCGAGTCCTTCCTGGGACTAAAAACCAGTACTTGGCGGCTTTGGGGAAGATCGAAAGAACGCTCCCATATTGGGGATCGAATCCGTGACCTTCCGGTCGCTAGGCAGACACCATTTTCACCTCGCCTCGGCGAACTGATCGACAAGGATGTATCAGTGCAAAATGTGACAGATGGTGTATTTGCCTCTATTGAGAAACCATTATTTGATTTATAGGCACAAAACAAGCAAATCAAATTCAAAATACTAACAACATGCTGTTCGTCATTTCATAGCACACCATGCAGTGATGTTATTGACTCTCCATACTGAATCTCTTGTAGAAAATACTGCCATTAACTCAGTCGTGATTAATTAGATTTAGTAATATAAGCACACTTTGTTACACATAGACAACGTGGCAAATTCTTCAACGCGCAAAAGTAAAGAACGATAACGAAACCACCAGCTGTATCAGTTCTGTGATATTCGTATTTATAGAAAGGCTTTCGGTTTTCTTCATGACATCGAACACGCAAAATTCAGTTCCATTTTCAAAGATTACGATTGTTAAAAACCAAGAGTACACGGTCTTAAAGGTGAAGAGCCATCACACAGTCTGAGTTCTTCTGTCTGGGAACATACTTCGCGCATCTACAGTTCTATACAAAAGTACCATTATCTCCCAACACATAATTTATACATTTATTTGTTGCATATCTACAATGCAATCTATTATAACAAGTTTTTCTTTTGACTAGTTCTTTATTTCTGATTTGGATTTACAGCATAATGTAAGGCCATTGATACGACTTTGCAACGATGACCTATTACTTCCTATTGAAATATGAACAACTCATTGGTCAAATCAATCAATCATGTATTTATATTGTCGAACTAATTTAAGTGAACAACGCTTGCCTTCTAAGAATAAACAATATATTTACAGTCAGTCGCCGCTTTCTAAAGAACACTATTGCCATGTCTCTTTGATTGTTTCCTTCAACTCTCACGACAACAACAATGATGTGTAACTAACATAAGAACCATTTTACTCGGTAAATTTGCATGTAAATGCTATTTATAATCATTGGGTCTTATTCTTATCTCAAGCATTGTATAACTACAATAGACTGATACAGAAAATAAGGTCACATAGCTCATTGTTTAACCGACACAACATCTCTGGTATGATAAGCAACGTATTGCGACTTTAGAGCCAGATATCGAACCAACTGATTCTGTTTTATAAAATGGTATATATCTGTGTGAAAACAAATGCACTTCATTTAATAAAAATATACTATCATAGTAAAGCTTACCTTATTGTATTCCTTTTTACAATTATAGGTAAGCAGTTTGCATAAGGCGCGATTATGCTTCAAGTAAACATATTACAATATGAGTTTAAGATCCGCAATTTCCGCTTCCGGCGTAAACATTTGCATTTTTTTGAATTGGTAAAAAAAAATGTAAATACAACACTAAACCAACTAAATACCTCAATGGATTTATAAAGCAGACTATCCAGATGGGCAAAGGTATGTCTGACACAGGTAATCAATCCGCTTCTATTGACGACAATTGCTCTAAAACACGGAATAAAAGGCCAAATTCAAGGAAGAGAAAAGTTATCTCCACTGAGCAAGAAAGCAGAGAAAAAAAGCAAACAGACTTCCGATTCAGACACTGACTGCTCTAGTAGTGGTTGGGCTGATTTAGAAATACCCCTGATTTCCGATCCATCAAAAACAAACGCTAACAATACGGTGATCAGAGCCCCAACAGAAAACATGAGTTCACCTGAAATAGGCCATAACTATACACTAGGGTCATTTTCTCAGACCCCAGTCAGTTTTACCATTCCGCCTTCTCTACAGTCAACCCCTGTCCAAGGATACAGCCAACCAACCTCATTCATTACCGACTTTGATATACAGAGAATAGTGCAAACTCTTCGTGTGTCATGGAAAAAATGAGATTCAGTCCATGGTCTCTGCGGCAGTAGCAGAACAGGTAGCTCCACTGCAGAATGAACTTGCAGAGATGAAGAACACTATCTCAAAACTAACTTCTAAATTGGCTGATCTTGAAACAGAACTTGACAATACAAATCAGTACAGTAGACGGCACTGTGTTTTGATCAGCAATATTGATGAGAAACAAGATGAGTCAACTGATGAGATAATCCTCGAGATCGTGAAAGACAATGGTTGCTCCATCAACATAAACGACATCGATAGATCCCACAGGAATGGACCAACCAACAGCACAAACGGAAAACCCAGAGATATAATCTGTAAGTTTACCAACTACAAAGCAAAATCTAATTTCATAAAATCTGGAAAGGAACTAAGAACAAACAAAAGACAAATTTTCATAAACGAGCAGCTAACACCAATCCGGAGACAAATAGCATACCAATGCAGACAGCTGAAAAAGGACCCCCAGTCTCCAGTGACTGACGCATGGTCATTTGATGGGACCTTATACATCAGAGTCTCCGACCAAAAAGCAAGCATAAGGATAAACTGCCTCCAGGACCTATGCAAGTTCGGTTACAAACCGGAGTAGACATCTTTGACTATATGTTGCGAAGTCACACCAAGTGGGTTCATGTTCTATTTAGAGGTCAACTAATTCAAGTTGCTGTCTGCCAAATATTTGTCTTCAACTCACTATGCTATTTAAATATAATATGTCTTAGATATATCACACTTTAACTGTTTTCAAACTTGCTGTCACATGTTACATAAAGAGCTTCTCATATTATAATAATAAATCCCTGTTAACCAATAAAAAAATTATCCATAATATAACATCTATGTGTTGAAATAAGTAATTACAAATTCATAATCTATCTTCTATCTTTCAATACTGTCGGAACCCCCTTGCGGGTATTATTGGCAGGTGCGCGTGTCAGTGCAATAATAAAAGATTTAAAAGCATTGAAACGGAGACTTCAAAGCATGAAAGTGAGGTGAAGATAAAAGTGTGATAGTGTTAAACAAGAAGAAACATATGTATAGGTTAAAAGTTGTTAAAAACACTGTTTGGTGCATTCAGGGACGACCGGGGAGTAGAGTGGCGGTAAGGCAACGCTTAAACCCCTCTAGGTCTGCCTGCTGTACAACTGAGGCCGGTAGGCTGTTCCAAAGAACTACGGTGTAAGGGAAGAAGGAATATTTAAAGTAGTTGGCTGATGTATGGACTTGTCTGAATGAGAGTGGTTGCATATGACGAGTCATCCCCATAGGCCTCTCAAGATATGATGGCGGCGAAATGGCTACCAAGACATACACAATTTTGTAAAAAAGGGTCATTCGGGAGAGGTCACGTCGGTACTTCAAAGTCTGCCAGCCAAGTTCAGTCTGCTTACTGGTAACACTTCTGTAGAATGAGTAGTCGTTTTTCACCCAGCGGAAAAGTCAACCGCCCAATCCACCCCCCTCTTTTTCTCAACGACTGTCAAATAACTGAGGTTTCGTCTCATAAAAATCTCGGCTTAAATTTTTCTGATTCATGTTCTTGGCATGACCATATTGAATCAATCAAGAAGAAAGCATGGCAGCGAATCAATTTAATGCGAACGTTTAAGTTTACGCTCGATAGAAAGTCCCTTCTATTGATATACACAACATTTATCAGACCAATTCTCGAATATGCTGATATAGTCTGGGATAACATTACTACACAAGATGAAATAGAACTTACAAGGATTCAACAGGACGCAGCAAGAATAATTAGCGGGGGAACACGTTTAGCATCCTTACAAAATCTTAATAATGAAACAGCTCTTGAACCATTAAAAAATAGGAGAACAAAACATAAACTTACCAATTTCTATAAAATGTATAATTCAATATCACCCCCCTATTTGTGCACACTGATCCCCTCTAGCGTTGGTGAAAGATCGGCTTATCCACTTCGTAATTCTTACAATATTCGCAGCATTCAATGTAAATCACAACTTTTTTCACGATCTTTCCTACCATCAACCATTAACTTATGGAACAATCTACCGGAATCGGTAAGATCAGCTCCTTCTCTCTCAGCTTT
>VMBQ01000398.1:93792-231035 GCA_007657795.1 Dreissena rostriformis | reverse complement strand
AATACTAAGGATATATAAGATGAATTGAATATAAGTTTATTTTACAATTGTCTTATCATCATCATTATGGAAAATGTATAGAGTTTATTTGATAATACAGTAGACAATAAGTCCATGAGTATACATGCAATGTCAATACAATATACATAAAACAAAGTCACAGGTCATTCAAATTATAAACATCAAAAATAGAGATCGGTACATTGTCCAAAAAACAATTAAAAAATAAATAAATATTGGGTATTTTAGAAAAGACAATATACAGCGAGAATCGGTGCATAAATATATACCAACAACCAACACTAATCATAATATGTATTATACGTATTTCTTATTTCCCATGCTTTATAAATATACATAGCTAAATTTTTAACAATATTACCATTTTGAGAGGTCAATAAATCTATAAACTTTAACATATTTGGTCTTATGTAATAACACGGTTTTAAATAAGCTTTTCTGACATCAGTATATAATGTACACTCCATAACAAAGTGGTATTCAACTTCTAAAATATTGCATAAAGGACATTTTCTGTCTTCATAAGGAATAGCTATTGGTTTTTGCCATCTACCCGTTTCAACTTTAAGCCTATGTGCAGAGACTCTTAATCTAGAGAGGGCCATTCTGTATTTTGGAATGTTAACATCACTTAAATATAATTTAAATTTAAAATCGGATATTAATATGTATGTTTTTGCTCTAGTTTATTCACTCAATTCGGTTTTCCAATTTTGTATAAACATATCTGTGACTCTTACTCTAAAGATTTTCAAAAACATGTCTACATCCCCTACCCCTTGATTCAGGCACACATCGTTAAAACCACAATTACTTAAAATACTTTTTACCATGTAGACCCAAGATCTGTTACTGGGGTAAGTTTCTAATTCTCGGAACATAATATCATAAACAAGTTTTACATATTTAATAGCATTTGTATTTACTATCTTTAACCAATATCTAATTACATTAAAGCTATGTATGACAGATAAAGATGGTCTTCCTAGTTATCCATGAATAAAGTTATTCTGTGTTTGCCTTCGTACTCCTACAAGTACTTTGCAATAATTTAAATGTATTCGCTCAATCTTTATATTGCACTGTTATCCCCATATTTCGGAGCCATAACTTAAAACCGGGTAAATTAATGTATTAAACGTTTCTAACCTGTGTTGTAATGTAATGTTATACAATTTCGACAAATATTGTCTTAATTTAAAAATAGTTTTCAGAGATTGTCCACACATGCTATCAAATGTTTTGGAAAATGAGCCCCCTGAGGAAAAGACAAACCCCAAATACGTAAATTTATCAACGTACCCCTACCATGCATGTAAAACTATCGCTAACCTCATTATCATATTTTACCCTTGACTTAACAATACTATACATAGAACTAATTATGTTTAATATTTTCCCTCTAATACCTAACTTTATCAGTTTATACCACAGAATATCTCTTACTACGTAATCAAATGCTTTGTAAAATCTATAAATGCTACAAATAGTTTCTTTTTTCTTATTTAATAAATGATGTATTACACTATGCAGTACAAAACATAGTTACTGGAGTTTTAGTTTTTAGACCATTAAGTCGACCATGAACGCTCAAGTTAAACTTACATTAATTTAGTGAACATATTATTTAAGAGAATCGCATTCGGAAATTAAGAAGAAACGCTGATAACAATATTTTTTTTAGATCAAAGATTTTAAACCAACTGACCCAATTATAAGAATTAACATAATCACCACCAACTGACATTTCAAACTGTAATGCCTTTCCGTACGATAGAGCAGACCTAAAAAAAATGTACTTTTAATTGAATACATTAAATTTACTTAGTACTTTATGACGACCGCATTTCAATTATTCATGACTAGTTGCGTAAGAATACATTAATGTAAATTACGCAGACAAACCCAATCTCAAAGCCTTTATATGTTGATGATTACATTAATTATGAGGTGTGTGCGACGGGCAAACCTCCAGACACATACTTTGCCCGAGACTGTTATCACTTTTTTTTTATTATAGCCAATATACACTGTTAATTTGAGCTTCAAAGCGGTTTTCTCCCGCAGCTACAGTTCTATACAAAACCACGAATATCTCCCGACACATTATTTACACATTTATTTGTTGCATGTACTTCAATTTGGTACGTACTCTTTTGACTTTTGATTAGTTTTTTATGTTTGGATTTTATTTTTCAGAAAACTGTGAAGCCAATTGGTACGATTTTGCAACAATGACAATTTGATGTATATTGAAATATAATAAAGCATAAGTTAGCTCAATATGTTATTCACTGAGACTTACCTCAACAAATGTTAACTTCAGAACATATAGCATATACCATGCATCTCTTCTTTGTTTGAATTTGTAAAGCTGCATTAAATGTTAAAATTGCACTACATTGTATGATGAACTATAATTCCATCACTGCCATAGAGTAGGATCCGATTCATTCACACGTGCCAAACATTTCTGCTTCTTGTGTATAGTAACTACATGGATGCAAACGCATACAATAATGCAGTTAACGAATACAATAAACCCCTAGTAAATTGATTTATATTTGTTAAGTTCAGTTGTAAAAAAACATGTTGGCGTGTGCTATATATCGAAGTGTGTTGACAGTTTAAATGTGGTTTGAGTTCATTAGACATGTTAATTTGAAACTCCACTCCCAATTCCCTCCTTGTTGTCACTATAATATAATTTGGTTATTTCTATTCCAACTTAAACTTTGGTTTCGCATTGACGATAAAACGTCAACATGCCGTACGCGTTGAAACTTAATCGAATGTGAATAATTCGAGTATCTTGTTCTCATTACAACGGGAATACATGTACATGTTAAACGCATTCATCTATGTGATACGGTTAATACGTGTAAAGGTAATAAGAAAGATAAATCTGATTTTAATATAATATTTAAAAGATCATACCTTAAATGATAAATCTCATCATTTAGTCATCTCTGTCTTAAGAACGATAAACCATGTTTCTTTGATGGTTTTCATCAAGTCTCACGATAATATTGTGTACCATGATGTATTTCTGATATAATAACCACTTTACTCGGTAAATTTGCATGTATATACTCATAGAGTCTTATTCTTATCTCTAGCATTTTATAATGTGATTTGTAAGCGCAATTTTCTGTACACAAGCCCAAAACAAGCAAGTAAAGGTCACATAGCTCATAGTTTTACCAACAAAACTTCTATTGTAAGAAAAGTAACATATAGCGGCATGTTAGTCAGATATTGAACCAACACATTATGTTTCATAAAATTATATATATANTATATATATGCCTTGAAACTAATGCATTTGATTTGATAAACATACACTATGATATTGAAGCTAACCTAAATGTATTCCTTTTTACAATTATCAGTAAGAATTTTGCATAAGGCTCGATTATTTTTCAAGTAAAGAAAGTTACTGTATCTTTAGTTTAAAGGTCATTTAGGAATGTACGCTTAAGTTCTACTAACATTATTCTAGTGAGCATACTAAGTAAGATAATCACATTTGGTAAACATTAATAATCTCTGATATAAAAAGAGTGTGTCACACACAGTTTTGTAAACAGACTGTCCAAAAGATAAGAATTCACGCAATACGCGCAATCTGAAATCACTAAAGTTAATGCCTTTTTGAGCTAAAATGGTGCTTTGAATTGATGACATAAGATTAAGTAAGTTCTTCGTGGCGGTCGCTGTTCATGATTCATTCTTAGTTGCGTAACAATATATTAAGGTAAATTGTGTCGTGTTCTGAGAAAACTGGGCAAAACACGACACAATTAAGCAGGAAACACAATCGCAATTCTTTTAGATGTTGATGAGTGTGGTCATTTTGAGCTGTGGGCGTCGCGCATAATTCTAGACACATATTTTGCATGATGCTGTTATCAGTTGTTATTAAACCTTAAATACACTTTCAATTGAATCTTCAAGGGTGTTTTCTTTCATAACTACAGTTCTATACAAAACCACGAATAATCCCCGACATATAATGTTTGCATGTACTTGTTGCATATAATTCAATTTGTTCATGTACCCGTTCGACCTTTGTCCAGTTCTTTATTTCTGGATTTGTTTTTACAGCAAACGGTGAAGTCGTTTGGTACGATTTTGCGATGAATGACCTATTACTTTCTATTGCAATATGAACCAATTAATGGTTAACTCAATATTGTATTCAATAAAAGCAACTTAATAGATGTTATTTTAGAATATATTGAATATACGATGTATTTTTATTTGAATTCCGAAAGCTACTTGGAATTTCAAATGATGTTTTCTACCCAACTAACATATGAAAGTAAACGATTTAACAATAAACTGTACATTATGTTTCCAATTGTATCAAAAAATAATTAGGTATCAGTCTCGCATAGACATACTATCGATATTCTGACGAATGAACTAATTGTATTCTTTATGAGACTTAATATAATATATTGCTGAAGACGCTTTCTTGCATTCAAGAAACGATGCAGATATTTAAATTTGTATTTAACCATAAATAATACATTACGTTAATATTTGCAACAACCTTTACACCTACGTGCATGTTAAACAAATAATATAACTGGTATTATGTCTTTATGTTTTATAAAAAAACATTGACAATATCTGACTCACTGACCAAATATTTAATATGTCATTGTTCGTGTGTAAAGCGTCATTTAATGTTATAATACTTACATGAAAAACGCCTCGTTTCATGAAGTTTTAGTTTGTTTAAACTACCTTTTTGGTAGGTTTTGGTAAATATAACAATACATTTTCTCATGATAATGTTTTTTTCCAGATTACGCTGTCTTATATTACGATAGCAGTTGTTCATGTATTGTCGCACTTAAGTGAACAACGCTTGTCTACTCAAAATAAACAAAATATTAGTAGTAGTTTTATTTTGTCACTGATACACAAATGATGGTAAGATACAAACAAATATATACATACTAACAAATACTGATGAATGACTAGTTAAGTAATACATGGCATAATATAACACATATAAGTTCAAATAAATACATATTACCATGAAATGCTAACCATTACCAGGGATAACACAAAAAAGTAAAAATGATTTCACGTATTTCCATTGTGGTCCCTGATATTGGCAGCCTGACACAGAGAGTCATGTTACTTGTATCAATGGTAATTACCGTGTAAGCACAAAAATACTAGTTCAGTTAGGAATGCTAAATGAGATCACATTATATATACCACATGTTTATGAGTATCACATTTAATGTTGCATCACAGATTTGTCAGTCATATTTTAATCCAACTACGTTAAAGATATTACATATTATTTAAAAAATGCAATGATTTAAGATCAATATGCAGTAAAGTAAAACATGGTCAATGTTTAACTAAAATTGGAATAAAACAGGTACAATAATTAAAGCTAAGTTAAAATGACAGTGATAAAATTAACTGGCCATTAAGTGGGTTTTGATGGCATGCTTAAACGAGTGGGAAGATTCGATATCCCTAAGTGATTGAGGAAGACTATTCCACAGAACAATACCATTGTAAGCAAAATATTTCTTACCCAAACTTCTAACGTTTGGTAAAGAAAATCTACCAGTGTCACAAAAACTATAACTTCTATCAAGTGAACCGGTCACAGGGAGTGCAACCACTCTAGATCTGGTACATCGGTCATGGGCCAAATTCAGGGGTACAAAATGCTCCTTAAGATATTCAGGACAATTGTCTGACTTTATCTTATGAACATGACATAGAGTAAATTGACCTAGTCTCTTAGAAACAGGTAACCAGTTCAGTGACTTAAATTGTTCAATACCAACATGAGACCTGCTATGCATATTAAGGACAAATCTGATCAATTCATTTTGGGAATCCCGTCGTCTCTGTCTAAATAACATTACTACCATGTTTCTTTTATTGTGCTCATCAGCTTTCCCGAAAACACTGTAAACAAGTATGTGTTACAATCATAAGGACCATCTTACTCGTTAAATTTGCATATAAATGTTATTGATATGCAAAGAGTCTTATTCTAATATCTAGTAATTTATTATGTGCTTTTGGAAGCTCAGCTTTCTTAACATAAGCCCGATACAATTAAATAATGTCATATAGGTCATATTTTACGGAAACAACTTCTCTTGTAAGCAAAGTAACGTATAGCGTCATGTGATTAAGATATCGAACCAACTCATTATGTTTAATAAAATTAAATATACGTGACTGAAAACCAATGCCTGTCATATAATAACACATACTATCATATTGCAGCTAACATAATTGTTTTGCTTTTAACAATTCTGAGTAAGCATTTTGCATAAGGCGCGATTATTTTTCAAGTAAACATATTGATTTAAGTTTTAGTTTTGAGACATTTAAGTTCTATACGCTTACGTTTTATTTATAGTGTTCTTGTGATAATACTACGTAAGAGAATAACATTTGGTACATAAAAAATAAAAGCTGATATAAAAACGGTTAAATAAACAAACTAACCAAAATATAAGAATTAGCACAATCATCAAAAACTGAAATCATAAACTCAACTGACTTTCTTTACGAGAGAGAAGAGGGAGAAGATCCGCAAATCGTGCTTAGAATTCATTACATAAGATTCAGTAACTTCTTTGTGACGGCCGCATGTCCATTTTTCATGCCAATTCGAGTGACAATACATTAATGTAAATTGAGCAGACAAAGCCCATGTCAGTGCTTATAGATGTTGATGATTGCGGTCATTATGTAACGTGTGCGACGGGACTACCTCTAGACACATATATTGTCCGATGCTGTTATCACTTGTTATTATCGNCCAGTTTCCGTTTTTGAAAAAAATAAACTCCTAAATATTTAAAGGACCAAATTACCTCAAGCTTTTCGCCATATAGCAATATGTCAATATTCATGTGTCTTGTACTTTTTTCAAATATTATAATTTTTGTTTTTACTGTTTTTATCTTTAATTTAGATATTTTTCAGTACACCTCGATACCATTTAGCATGGATTGAAAAGCGGCGGGTGATGTTGCGAAAAAAATCTGATCGTCCGCGTAAAGTATCAAACACATTTTAAGTTCATTGATTATAAATACATCGTTAATAGTGTAGTTAATATTATTTTAAATATCGTTTACAAATACCATACACAATACGAATGATCCACAGTCGCCTTGTTTTACTCCTTGATGTCCGATACCTCGTTATTATTTTGTATTACTGATTTGACAGTGGAATACACCGCTTTAATAGCATTAATTATTTTGGTGATTATGTAATGTGAGACAAGTTTTTGCCATAAGAATGGAAGATTTATTTCATCATAACATGTTTCATAATCTATGATTGCGCTGTACACCTTTTCTCGCTGTGAATTACTTTAGATATAATAGCCTGTAATAAGAAAATGCAATCAGTAGTGCCTTTACCTTTTTAATTTCCAAGCTGAGTTTTTATTATCGTTTCATTATTTTCTGTTCATATTGAGAGACGATTGAAGAGAATTTGTGAATATATTTTAGCAAGTATATTATTGAGTGTTATTCCTCGGTAATTTTGTGCTACGTTAGGATCACCCACTTTAAATATTGGTATAATGTAGCCCAATCCCCAGCATTCAGGGTATATAGCGTTGTGAAATGTTTTTTTTATAAAATGTGTGTAGGTAAGGTGATATGACATCAAACTCACTTTTTACAAATTATGTTGATATTTCATCAGGTCCACATGCTTTATTTTTCTTTTGTTTAAAAATTGCCTTCTGTATTTCGTTTACTGTTATTTCGCAATCTGAATTTTGTTCGTGTTTTGAATAATTTTAAGTATATTCATCACACGTGTGCTCATTTGAAGTTTGAGTTTCTCCTAGAAGGGATTTGAAGTGTTCAAAAAGCTGATTTGTCTGTAAATAATTAATTTGTTTATTTTTATTATTATCGCGTTTTTTTGATAGATTTCAAAAATTATCTAGGTTGTGATTTTGCGATATTTTCCAGTTTGATACCTTTGTTTATTTTGTAAGAACACTCAAGGATACATGTTCCTCAACATCCACGATGTTCCACGATTTGAATAATTTCTTATGGATATTCGCGTTTCTAACGATATACCCGCCAAACTTCACAGAGAGCGATATATAAATATTTGTTTATAACTTCTTTTTCATTGACTTTTTGACGCGATTCTTATTTTTATGCGATTGTACTCACTTTTTGTCATGATTTATCCAGTAACACTGATATGAATGTATCCATTTTACGATAATTTCTTGATTTTACAACGGAAAAAAAACACACAACCAAACACAACCACCTGAACCGGAAGCGGAAAAAACAATAGCGTTAAATGTTACAACCACACCTGTTAATATATTCAAGATATTATGTTTTTCACACGTAGGTGACAAAACAAATGGACGTGCGTAACCCTGTTAATTTGAAACTCCACTTCACTCTCACTTCCTTCCTTTTTGTCACTTTAATATAATTGTGTTTTTTTCTATTCCAACTTTAGTTTCGCCTTTCCGATAAGATGATAAGATATTCGTATAACTTGTTTTCAGTACAACCGGAATACATGTTCATGTTAAACGCATTCATCTGTGTGATACGGTTAATATATGTTTAAGTTGTGAGGACGATAAATCTGAATATAAAGTAATACTTATACGATCATTCATTTAATGATAAATACTATCGCTTTATAACAAGAATGTTTCGTGTGATAATTTTTCCTTCCAGATTGCTGTGTATTATATTAAGGTATAAGTTGTTCTTGTTTGTCGGACTTATGTAAATAAACAACTCTTGTCCACTCAGAATAAGCATAATATATTAACATTTAGTCATCTCTGTCTAAAGAACAATAAAACCATGTTTCTTTGATAATTTTCATCAACTATCACGACAACACTGTGAACCATGATGGATAACTGACATAAGAACCATTTTATTGTGTATGTGTTATTTATATTCAAAGAGTCTTATTCTAGTCACTAGTTTTTTAGTTTGTGATTTTGTCAGCGTAGTTTTCTGTAGACAAGCTTGATACAAGCAACTAAGGTTACTTAGCTCATAGTTGAACTGACACAATTTCTCTTGTAAGAAAAGTATATATATGTCTTAAACAAATGCATTTAATTTGATAAACATACACTATCATATTGAAGCTATCCTACATCCATTCCTTTGAGCAATTATAAGTAAGAATTTTGCATTAGGCGCGATTATTTTTCAAGTAAAGAAAATTACTGTATTTTTAGTTTTACGAACATTTAGAAATGTACGCTTAAGTTCTACTTACATTATTCTAGTGAGCATACAATTAAGAAAATCGCATTTGGTAAACAAAATATAAATATCAACTCTTATTTAAAAAGAGTTTGTCGCACAAAGTTTTGTAAACAAACTGACCAAAATATAATAATGTTCGCAATAATCACAAACTAAAATCGCCAACGTTAATTCCTTTCTGCGCGATAGAGCTAAAATAGTGCCTTGAATTGATTACAAAATAGTCAGTAAGTTCTTCATGACGGCCGCTTGTCCATTATTCATGTCTAGTTGCGTAATAATACATTAATGTAAATTAAGCAGACAAACCCAATCCCAATGCCTTAACATGTTGATGAGTGCGGTCTTATGAGACGTGTGCGTCGCACATATTTTGTCCGATGCTGATATCATGTGTAAGTATAGCTTAAATACACTGTCAATTATATCTTAAGACGGTTTCTCCCGCAGCAACAGTTCTATACAAAACCACGAATATCCCCCGACACATAATTTATACTTTTATAAGTTGCATATAATTCAATTTGTTATGTACCCGTCCCACTTTTGACCAGTTCTTTATTTCTGGATTTGATTTGACAGCAAACGGTGAAGCCGTTGGTACGATTCCCTGATGGATTACCTATTACTTTCTATTGCAATATGAACCAATTAATGGTTAAATCAATATTTTATTTACTAAAAGCAACTTAACAGATGTTACTTACAGAAAATATTGAAAATACAATGTGTTTTTTATTTCAATTTGTAAAGCTACATTTAGTGTTAAAATTACACTATGATGGCCAAGTCAAAAATAGGACCACTAAAGTACATATGTATATTAATATCTTCTACGATAAACTGTTTACAAACGGTGCCTACTTGAAGACTTGGGATTTCTAATGATGTTTTCTGCTCAACTAAAAAATGAAAGTGAACGATTAAACAATAAACTCTATTGTTTGCAAATTTCCTTTTTCGATGGACATGTGACCAATCGTTTTGAAAATAAATTGTTTTGTTTTTAAGGTTATATGTTAAATACATTATAAAAGTTTGTTCAAGTACACAACACCATCGCATTAAATTTAAACACTAAGCTGTGTTTTTGTCATGCTCACTGTACTGTACTGTATGATTTCCGTCTTTGATAAATGTGTATGTGAAGAAATGGTGAATTCCGTATGAAAATCATAATTTGCTACAGAAAATGCGTTTGACATTATATATTGAGGAGTACACTGACCGAGTGTCGTTCGATTGGCCTATATTCATATAGCATCAAGCATATTACCAATTCTATGAGCCTATGATAGCGTTAACGCATGACAACATTAGGTACAAAAATAACTTTCGTCGATGCACTTCGTCGGTAGGCTTTTAATATGATGTTGTATGCTTGGTATTGGATTGAAACGTATGTAGCTTAGAACTACCCTTCTACCGTACTTTTCATATTTACCGTTTGACCAGCGTACATAGCGTACATGCTCGACATATAATACATCGGAAAATATAGGAACACTGAGTTTGCAACCTCAGATAATATTTTTATTTTGCTTCATGTATTCAACATTATGGGAGCTTGCATGCAACATTTATAACCACTGCACTTTCTAGCTTTTTCAAGTCGTAGCAGATAAATGCACATACGTCGTATGAAACTATTACCGTATGTTATAGTATGAATTGGCATTGTGTACCTTCACTTGATAAATGCATCGGGTGCCTTTATGTTTCAAATATTATCAGTGCAGAATTGTGATTTATATAGAATAGACATACTATCATTATTCTGACCAATCAACTTATTGTATAACAATACATTTTCTCGTGGTTATGTTAATGGAGCTCCCCTATAACTATATTATATAGTATGTATGGACTATTAAATGACCTTTGAAGACTCCAGGAATATAACATCACCTAATCATCAACTCGTGCGAAGCACCCTACCGGATATTACATTTATTGTATACAAACGTACCTCATAACGATAAAAACGATTCGGAAACTTACTAATAAACACTACGTTTAGTTGAAATATGTTCATTTACACATACAAGCTAGTCGCATGTTGTGCACAGAGGCCCATGTTAATTCGTATGACCACTACAATCTGATGCCGTGTCTGAACTCAGAACGCTATTCCTTCTTGGAAATGACGTGCGTAAAAATACATATGTATTATACAACCTCAATTGTGGAAACAACTTGCAGGTCCACAACAAAGGAGCCTCGGGAGAGGACGGACGTCATACGCACACACAACAAGGAAATAACACTAAACAGGGAACTAAATAAAAGACGAGAATGTGGTAGAATTTCTCTCCTGGGCCCGTTTTCAAAGCCTCTTAGGGAAAAACTAAGGAAATTCCCTAAATGAATGCAATTCCCCTAGTCTCTGGCTATGTTATTTTTAGGTATTTTAACATGTGTATGTTTTCAAGAAGTAAATATTACTATTCTGAGTAATATTTTTATCTTGCGAAATCAGAAAACGCCTCATTTCTTACAAGAAACTTTATCTGAAACTGACGTCACAGTCACATGACCGGTGAAAGGTCACGTAACATGAGGAGACTATGGAAACGCAAGGTGAAAGAAGCAATTGAGATTAAACAGCGTAGGCCATCACTTAACAGGGACGAGGGACGAGAGCTACCCCGGGTTTATGACAGCCTCCTCATGTCATGTGACCCTTCACCGGTCATGTGACTGTGACGTCAGTTAGCCAGTGATCAGCTGATGAAGAAGATGTGATATCTTCGAAAATTCCAAGGTAAATAATTCGGCTCTGAGTCCAAAAATTTACTCAAAAATGTAAAACAAGCCTTGAAGCCAGGTCGTATTATCTGCAAAAAGTACCGTGATACATGAAAGGTAATTAATTAATAAAGGACATATTTAATCATTTTTCACCATGTTTCATTCCACGGAATGACACTCCTGCATACAATGACGGTCCTTGCGGTATCCGATTTCTGACCTGTATTCATACCAATCTGTTATTAATAATCAAACATCGCGTTCCATGTGAAAATGGAAATATTAGACGTATAAGACACAATAAAAAAAGATTTTTAAAGTTTCCAAATATTGTTGAATTTAAGGATTATTTTGAGTATGCTTTCCTGATTGTATTTACCTTCATGCGCAATTACAGACTTCGACGCGATTCATATAAAATATGCAATTTGTCGCTACTACAATTAAGTTTTGCCAATTCTTATTACTGTTATTAATGTTTATTTAAGCGGTATCAGTAGACCAAAAGGCATGCTAAGCCTCTGGCCTTGACAAAGATAAAGGCCACCTGTCTAATAATTGTCATCGCTTGTAAAATTGGCGAAGTGTCGATTTTGCGCTCTACCATACAGACATGTGTGTCATGTATTTACAATTTTAGCGCAAGGGTTAAACATTGTGTTCACAATTTCTTAACCTTAAATATAACAGTGTGTCGAATAAGCATATCCTTATCTAGAGTATGGGCCATCACCCAGTGTTCCTAAAAAGCTGGTACTAAACAGGTGAATTAAAGCAATTTGATTTGTAAGTTTACATTAGATAATATATCTTTACTTTTGATACAATTTATACGAAGCATGTACTTAGTTAGGAAACTATAACTAGAAATTTTGACAACTAATGTCAATCTATACGGATATCCGAATAGTATTTTGATATCACATACGCATACCCGGATATAAATTAAGACAACCGTTGACTTTTGTTATTAAAATAGTAATTTCCCTATAAACTATATTTTCTTTACGAATTTACGTATTTCTATTAGTAACATAAATAAATACTAATATATGTTTTGATATTTGAAAACAATCATTCAATATATTTGTATAAAATACAATTTTTAATTAATTTCACTTTAAAACAAAAATGAAAAATTCTAATTAACATCAAACAAACTAACAAATTAACTGGTATTTGCGACATACATAAGAATTGTATTTTGTCATCTGTAATTATAATACGCTACCCTTATGAAAGGAAACGTTGCAACTCCATCTCGCAGTTCATTTCATCAACGAGGAAGTGGGGTTTTAATTTAATTATATATTGTGACGACAATTGTAATTTCAATTGAAACAGGCAACTGTTTGGTATGAGTACACATTTATGGGTAATTTATTAAAACGTAAACAAATAGATCTGGCATATCATGTGTTAGAAACATAAACAAGCTAAACAAATATGCATAAAAGGAAATTTACACGGACACATATATCTATTGAATTACAAGTGATGTGGAGAATACAGTTTTATTAATCAATTATATCAGCCTCAACTGTGGAAAATGTTCCCGAATTCTCTGCAGATGATGCGGGGTATTCACTATAAGACAGATACGTTCCAAATAATTTGTTAATGACGCATATGAAATATATACATAAAGACACATGTGACGACGAGGCAATCCTTTTGTTGATGACACCAGTACAATGTTTTACACAGACAATTTGTGAATTTTCTTTAAATAGCAACTCGAATAAATAATACTTGACGAAGTCCAAATGATAACTACAATTTGTTGAATCGCTTTTTTGTTGTATAGTATACTCTTGATATTCAGACGTATGCCTACTTAAAGATAGACGGATATTAGCGGCCAAACGAGTCGGACTGTAATCCATGGAGGATCTTATACAATGGTACTAACTTCAAAGAATAATTAATTTGTAAATGCCATCATCTTCTATAATGACAACTGACTCTTATACTACGTAATTACACATTTTTCTTATGATGCAGTTGCGTTGTCTCATTACGTTTTTCTTACTGGTCGATGCTTCAGAACTATGAAGTTGGAATATAACCGACGTTATATTACTGGTTAATACGAATGTGATATAAATGTCTACTTATTGGAATGAAAGACATTACGCATGTGCGTGATGTTTTAAATAATCTAGAAATCCGGTTAATAATTGTCGTTAAGTCTTTAAAGAGACAAACAATTATGAACTTATGCTAACTGAATAGAAACTATTCGTAGACCTTTATTTCACTCGTCGCAATATTTCTAATTTGAACATGCTAATATTTTGATTATCATACCATAATTTAATATTTATGTTAAACAACCATAAACATATAATATTTTAAAATAAAGCTTAATCATACAATACCATACTTAAATAAACTGTCATAGTTATTCGGAATATGTCGTGATGTTAATAGTCTTCACACGTTCGCGTTAAATCCTTTCAGTAGACATATTGATTGTAACACATAACTGCTGCCAAAGGTAAGTGGTAAACTCAATTCCATTTAAGTCCCGCTTTCACTAACATATTTCCGGACTTGAGTTTTAAAATAGAACACATTCTTGAAACTGTAATGTCCTTATAGTATTTAACAGTTCAATATGGAATTCAATTTAACGCCTTCTACTTCACAAAACTCCATTTAGAACAATATATTTATGACATAAGCAACATTTGTAGAATTTATATATTCAAACGCATATATTATCTTGTTTTTGTTATATATTCCTTATTCTTTAGTGTAATTCTTAAGTGTAAGATTTTGAAGGTTAATAAGGGCATCGTTGTTTTCAGATATCAACTATTTTGTGTTTCTGTATACAGTGTTATTATGAAAGAACTTTTATTCTAGAATGTATCAAAATGCGTGTCTGTGACGCTATATGTGTATGTTGCAAAACAGACCGGTAGCCTAATTAACCTTTCTATGTAATACTGTTAAATCTTCAACTACACTTAGTGGCCGGTTTTATCTTTCTAACTTGTAATTTTGGTCGTTACATAGTTTTTACATATTCAAGAAAATGTTACAGTTGAGATAATATGCAATGACCTTTAGATATGTTTTTTTACAATGATTGCAGTAATTATGATTGCTATCACATTTTAAGATTGTTTTTGTTGAATACACAGGACTAAATATTTGTAGAAGAACACAAACAGTTTATCAAATTTAGCTTACACAAACAAATTATCATCGTTGGTGAATAACTATACCTAGTTGTTGTTGTGTGATTGAACTGGTACCATAGACATTTACGGACAATGGACGATTTGCATCCGAGGAAATGTCAATGATGTCAAAACATTCCTTGCGTTGATTGACCAATTTTATTGATATAAAAAACAACAATATCTATATATAATAAGGCTTAAATTCAGTGCATATGTCCTTCTGGAAAAGCATAGCTTTTGTATAACCTTTTCACCTGTGCAAAATCGTCACCATTACCCGTTTTGTATGCAATCGCTATCATTTTTGTACCGCAATTAGGTTTGGTTCATATTTCAATTCATAATTCGACTCGTGTAACTTAAGCAAAAGGTTGAACAAGGGTCATATTAATCCGTTAAGTAATATTGCCCTATATGAGGATTGTCGACCTCGATATGGCCAAGATTTACACCGTTCAGATGTGTGGTTTTCAAACAGAGCCTTTGTCTTTTATTAAGAGTAAAGAAAGAGCATTATGTGTAATTTAGTAACCGCGTCATCCACACGTCTCAACGATAATATCAAGGTTTACAATAACCAAAATAACATCTAAATAATTATGCTTAATGTATGAATTATGAAACGACAAAAACATTATCATAAACAAATATGCATGTTGTCATCCGTGTGTCAAGTATTTTATATAAAATAAGACATAATACGCATTAACGGTCGTTAATTAAAATATGTAAGCAGCTTTGTAGTTAATGAAAACATAAATGACCGAAACATGAAAAGTGTAAAAAAAATTATTAATATTAGCAAGCAGTACACCAAAATATCTGAAAATGTATTTGTTTATTATTATGAAGAAGTAGCACTCAAGACAACCTCAAAATGTTTTCAATATATATGTTGATTTACGAATGGTATCACTTGAGACGAACAGTATAGTTCTTAAATTGATTTTTTTTATAAAGTGTTATTTATGCAGAATTTATTTCTGACTTACTGCTTGTAGTAACACAGTTCGCTTCCAATATTTTGTTAAGAACGATTTAGGGCAAATTCGAAAGTGTGGCCTTTTAAATCCAATTTGTTTGAGAACACTTCATTGAGGTGATAGCAATCTCTAGTGTTTTGTAACTGTCATAAACTGACATGATCTATGGCAATATAACTACGACCAGCAAACAAATATACATTCATCAAAAAAAGTTTTATTATAATAGCATTAATTCGTGAAAAACGTTTTCACTTGTTTTGAATTGTTAAGTAAATAGCGCATGCAAATGTAAAACATTTGACTTGGGCAAGCATGGAGAACATAAACTGGAAGTAATAAGTTATTATTAATGTTATTATTCATACACAACGTTACAATACCAAGGACAAAATAATTATGTTCTGCAAACGAAACAATTAAAACGACATAATTTCTTCAAAATAAGACTTTATTATAAAACAACATTTGATAAATTACTAGTGTTTACCTGTTATGATTTGTGTAGTAAATATTTCATACAAAAGTGAAACATTGACTGTCCCATGCATTTTGTTTGAGAACATAAGCAGTCTCTAGTATTTTGTATTCACAAACTGACATTAGCCATCGCAAAATAATGTCGTTCTACAAACAAAACGGCAAAAAACACCCATACATTCTTCATATAAAACTGTATTATAAAAATGTCCTCAGTTGAAGAACGTTTAATATTTATTTGTATTATTCAACTCTTTAAAACGACCAGAAACCACCTGTCTGATACTTTATTATAAAAAAAAACACACTGACCGATAACATAAATTAACTGTAATATCAGGTCTCTGTCGGAAAGTACACGTTTAGCCTCGCCGACTTTAGAGATTACAATGCTATACGGCAATATTTACTGGTTCTTAAGTCAATCGCACTTGGAACTATTTTTGTAGGAATTTTGTTTAAAAATAAAACAAAAAATCGATCTGGGTCAGAGCTTTAAAAATATATATGATTGCTTATAAAAAGTATGATGGATCGTTATTGTTAAGTGCGTTACACAGTAATAAGTGTCTTTGTTCTATATACTTTTTGTAAAGTGCTATTTACTTCTATTTTTGTTGAAGAGTACGCATGAACTTCTAAATTTGCCGAAGTGGCAAAATGTCATGTAATTATTCAAAATGATACTACAGAAACTAAACATATTGGATATGTGAGCAATGTCATTAATTAGCATCTCAGTTTGTCACAAGTGACATATATGCAGGTCAATTTCCATGAAGAATTGCCAGTCGTGACTCGATGCATAGGCAAAGAGCCGAAGAATTAAACAATAGCGTTAAATGTAATAACCACAGCTTTTAATTAACTCAAGTTAACATGTTTTCACACTTAACCGACGAATAAAAAGGTGCGTGCGTCATATTTTTGGCTACAAACGAGACCAAAGTTGAAAGAGTGGTTAAACGAATAATATCAACATAATGAATTGACCTACTTCACGAGCTCAAAATATCCCATATTTCTCCAGAACGGGTTTTAACACGTAACGTTCTGCCAATAATTATAATCCAATAATCAGTGCTTGATTCCTAATTTGGTCTGTGAAAAAGCCGCGTTTCCTTATAAGAAATTTACAGATTAAACAACTATAATTCGATCGGGTTATTTAAAATGTAAATAAGAAAAAAAGGTGTCGATGTCAAGTACACGAGTTTGGAGAGGTTCACACTTTAATTTATATAAAATATAAAAGCAGAACACATCAAATACAATCTTGATAAATTAAGGTGAAGGCCTCATAATATGTTTTTTGCCGATTTGTATACTTGTCCACCACAAATCGCATCATACTACAATGTTTTGTTCGGTTGAAATGTCAATAAAATTTTAACCATCAGGGGCATCTTTTTTTTTTTTTTTTTTTTTAAGGTTTTAANCCATGCACTACACATTGACAACTTAAAATTGCTTTATTTTAATAAAATGTGCATTAAATATATTCTAATGATTCATCAGAGGTTCCAACACAATTAAGCAATAGCAAACATATTTGCGGATAGGAGTGGGTGGGGGTGGCTTTTTATCTGCAATATGGGCAAAACGTATACTATTTCAGTGGAATGTGACTAATATTCGACCCAAAAACCGTCAAATTGAGGTCATACAAATGATAAAACTTTAAGGGGTTTTCCTTCTATTTTAAAAAGGCCGTAAAATGGACCCGATCCTAAACCAAACGGACCCGATCCCCAAAAAAATCGGGTTTTCCCAATCAGCAACTAGAAATGACGCGGCAGATGCCGACGCGTATCCCCACGCCGCATAGATGTTATATTAAAAGGCAATTTGGGGTGGATAAGGTCTATGTTGGTGGGGCCCCGGGGTGGGTACGAAAAAAAATTGGGTACAAAAACAAATTTGGGTACGAAAACAAATTTGGGTACGAAAAAATTTGGGTTTGAAAAAAAATTTGGGTACGAAAGAAATTTGGGTAGCAACAAAATTTGGGTACGAAAACAAATTTGGGTACGAAAACAAATTAAGGAACGAAAAAAAATTGGTACGAAACAAATTGGGTACGAAAAAAAATGGTAACGAAACAAAATTAGGTACGAAAAAATTGTAGGTACGAAAAATAAATTGGGTACGAAAAGAAATTTTGGAACGAAAACAAAATTGGGTACGAAAAAAAATTTGGGTACGAAAAAAAAACTCGCTACGAAAAAAAACTCGGTACGAAAAAAAAAGAAAACGATAACAAATTGGGTACGAAATATTTTGCGTACGAAATCAAATTTGGGGTACGGGGAAGTAGAACCCGTGGATCTCTCGATAAATTTGAAAGAGGACGGGAACCAAGCTGCCTTTACCTTTATTAATGGCCCTGGGGTGGGTAATGTGGACATGGATGATCGAGAAAGACCGTGTTGTCATAAGAGATGTTCAGTATTCATTTCATATCAATTGGTGAATACATGAAGAAGTTATGTTAAAACAAAATGTTGTGCCCCACCCCAACCCCCATCGGCCACTATCTTCTCCTACACTATTAGCACTAGAACCTTGACACTTACACACATGGTAGCTATGAGCATATGTGCGACGGTGCACTACTTGGAATTTTGATCCGACCCCTGGGTCAAAAGTTATCATGTGCGTCGCATGTTGTTAGTCAAATGAGTTTTTTTTACCCATTTTACCCATTTATTTACCCATTACTTTTGATCCAGGGGTCAGATCAAAATTCCAAATATCTTTTGTTGTTTGAAACAACGCCCCTCCCCCGTCCCCAGGCATTGGCGACGATCACGTAAAACATGTTTTTCTGCAATGTATTCTGATGATACAACATTGCACACTGTGGGAACAAATATTCAAACAGTTCAAAATGAGCTACAAACAAATCTTTCGATTGTAAATGAATGGTGCCAAACAAATACCATGATTATTAATCCACTAAAAACTACTTGTATGGTATTAGGGTCGAAACGGAAAGTTAACAAATTAACAAATCTAAAACTTAAAATTTCAGATACGGTGATCAAAACTGTAAAGTGTCAAAAACTTCTTGGCTTTTATATCGACAATACTCCATCTTGATAACTACACATTGACAGAGTTTGTTAAAAAATGTCGTCTCAAATGTTACTTCTGAAAAACTAAAACCATATTTAACCCTTGAAATGCGTAAGCTCTTTTATAATGGTTATATCTCACCTATATCCGACTACGCATGCGTTACCCTGGAGTTTAGCGGCAAAAACGTTAATTAATAGAATAGTCAAAATACAAACGCGTTGTGGTGCACATATTTTAAATAAAAAGTACAACACCAATTCAAGAACCCTATTTTAAGATCTACAATTGTTGACTTTCGAACAGCGTAATTACTATTTCACGACAGTTATTGTATTAAAAGCATTTCACAATCAAACCCCAACATACATACTTAACCTTTTGACGCCTTCAAAAAATACGCACTATAATTTGCGATCTGGCGAAAAGGGGGATTTAAAGCTTGTGCGAATACCCAAAACAAACTATCTCAAACAATCATTTGAATTTTTTAGCACAAACATTTGGAATTCGTTACCCCAATCTATACGTTAAACAAACAATTTAATGACATTTAAGAAAAAAATAAAAGCTTATCTTTCTACTACCCTTTATGAAATAAACTGAACATGCATGTTTTTTGGGGTTTTTTTTGTTTTTTTTTTAGTAAATAACCTTAGTTTAATGTTTGAATACTGTTCTTGTATAAATGGTTACTGTAGTTATATGTCTTTCTTTTGTTATGTTTGTGTTTGTACATGCGTGCATACGTGTGTGTTTAAAAGTGTGGTTCTTTTAATTATGATATATTTCATTATTAGTCATGATTATTTATGTTTTGTTCTTATTGCTTAAGATGAAATATGATGTTTTGTTGTAAATTGAAGTATGTTAGAAGACCTTGTTGAAAAAAAGAAATGTATTATATAAATTGCATATTGTGTAATTTCATCTGATGTATTTCTTAACATGTCTATCTTCTTTAAATAAAGATTTTATTATTATTAGTAGTATTATTATCACCTTGATAGCAACATGTGTAAGCATCCAGAGCTTAATCCGAGTTTGTGCTGATCCGATAGCGTTTTTTCCCATGCTACCCTGTCGATTCAACTACGTCAGACAGCAGTCTATCGTCGTACGTCTTCGATAGTTTTACATTTTAAACATAGTATTTCTATTTTTACGAAGACACATCTTCGCTTCCATTGTGTGACCGTGACCTTTCGTGAATGCTGTTTAAGCGTTTACCGCATTGTGAAGTTATTAATATGCATAGTCTGTGCTCGCGTCAAGACATCTAAAATACATGCCTTTTATAAGGGCCAGGCTCAGCCCCTTCAAATTATGGTTGAAATCCACGGGGAATGTATTGTTATTAAACATGGCGCTGTTTATTTTTAACCCAATTTATACGCATCATTGAGACAAAATGACGCGTATAAACGTATTTAAAGTTACTTATACGAAAAGAATAATAAAACGCCAACACTTTAAAGAAAATGTATTTGCTTTCGAAATAAAAGTGTTAATTAGTTTCTCAGTAAAGGGAGACATTTAACACATATTCACTCGCGCAAGCGGTCGTGAAAAAAAATCTAACTATGCTGAGAAAACAAATTTACGGTATTACCCAGAAAGCAAACAAATATCTTCTATATATTCAAATTCCTTATAATACAATACTTTATTACATAGCTTACTATCAATAGTAACGAATTAATTAGACAATGGTGGACATTCACAAACGGTGTGCCGATATCCACTTTCTAATGTGCCCGAAACGGATATATGACACACGAAGTGTAACATAACGGGCAAATAATTATGATAGGAAATAAGTTGACAGTGTCGGATAACGAAAGTAAACATATGTTTATCAGGGGCAAATGTACCAATATTAGAATTCACTCAACAAAGCCGTTAAGGTTGCATAAATAAGCCTTTCATAGTCGATATAAACATCAAAATTATGGGTCTTACATTATTAATGAATAGTTTATGAAATATTAAAAAGTTGCCCATGATAAAAGTCACACATGTTTGAGTTCCCACTTGGATTAAATGACGGAATTGAATTAATTAATAATATGTTAGAACCGTCTATTAAGGCCAATGGGAAATCGACATTAGTTGTGTGGATAAGTTAACTTCGAATACAAAGATGACAATGTGTATGTTATTATATGATAACAAGATAGTAAACATATGTTGGGATTAACACAGTATTATTTAGAAGCAACGTAGGTTTGTGCTTTTTAGATATAACAATGGCCATATTTTATGTTCTTAAGTTGAGCTCGATTTCAGATAGGATTCACATCTGATTCATTTACTTGTGAATCGCGGGCCAGGCCCGTAAGGGTCAGGCCGCCCGCCTGTATGTTTGATTATTGGAATTGAATATTTTTTGATCTTGAAATTTACTGAATGTATCTTATTGATTGGAATATTTTGTTGGCTCGTTTGATAACAGAATACAATCTCAATCAGCACTTCATCGGACTTGTGTATGCGTTGTCATTCCACCTAACTATGTTACATAATTAAAGAACGTAGTAAAAACCTTAAAATAAATCATACGTGTAAACTATAATTTCCTTCATCCGGTATGCATGTTAACCAATAACGTGACATTATGTAACGTATTACGTGTAAAACACTTATTTATATCTTGTGTAATTATGGAGAAATGTACCTTAACAAGTGCGAAATGTTGGTTTTCAAAGCGTCTTTAAACTCAAGCTTGATAATTATAATACTTAACTTCATTTACTTCATTATCATGGTATAAGACGATACCAAATGCTCAGACTAGACGAATAACTTTACGCAGTTTATAAAATCAATGTACTTGTGAACTATTGTGTCAAATGCCATTATGCAGTTGAGGTGAATTCGAATCAAATTTTCATTATTGTTTCAAACGTCGCTTTTTTGTTGTTTTTTTTTACCACATTTATATAGCGCCCTTTTCACACTCGAGATGTGCGTTCAAAGGCGCTTTTCATTTTTGCCCTGATCACTGGGTCATAAGTCGTCCGTTATCTTGGCGCAGTATGCAGCCACGGCACGGCTTTTTTCCCTCACAGGTACCTATTTATACACCTGGGTGGAGAGGAGCAGATTTGTTTGTTAAACCCCTCAAACACAAAAAATACTTTTGTGATGAATCTTCTTATAATGATACAAACACTGTATAGTTAATACAGTCCCTTTGTGTATCAATTCTAGAATCGGTCTCTGTCAAATCGTTTATGTTTTATTCGCACCTTTCTTTATTTGCGTTTAAGACTTTTGTTGATATTATTGCATAAACTCTATCTATAATGCCCTCTGGCGGAGTGCAGAAACTTGGCAAAAAGAGGGATTGAACGGGAGAAATCGTGTATGAACAAGGCGATTCACGTGCCGTTCAAGCCATGTAATGTGTTTTTCATATCCATAAATTAAAATAACATTGAAAACAATATGTCTTGTTCATTCGATATCGACAAAATAATTCCTCATTTCTTACTTTAGGCGGCTGCATTTCAATTTGCTTTAATCCACTGTTTAAACACATTTTAAATCGAAAACTGCCTATCCGAAGGTAAAGCCTCGTCATTTCTGATGATGACCGAGTGAGGCATATGTAAAACACAACCTTGAACTCTATGACGTTATATGAAATAATCGAATTATTTTGTCGATGTCGAATGAACAAGACATATGGTTTTCAATGCTATTTTAATTCATTTTGGTATGTGTGATTTGTTTATGCAATAATAGCGAAAATACACATTTTTTCGGACATGATGATCTGCGGGCGCTCTCAAAATCCGTTCCGTTCCCCCGATGATCGTGCTCTCGAAAACGTGTATTATCCCTTTATTGTAACACGATTCCTGTGTAATACGCTCTACCCTGTAGACGTCATATTTGTCAGATACACGTAATTTTCTATATCTCCGTCGTATAATAAATTTCAATTTATTATATTCTTACATATGACTGCCACTTTTGAAAATAATAATACATGTTTTCAAGTTCTACTTCTTTTCTAGCCGCAATTTCTCTTATTCTGAAACTCTACTCTTTCACTTCTGTCCTCTTCCGCCTTAACTTATTAGCTTTTTTCTATCTACAATACACTTTTATACTATTTGTATTATAACGTATATTGTTTTTCCATTCTAAACGGTAAACAATTACCTATAATTATATTGTTCGTAATTGTGTCTTCTTTAAATTGTTGTTACACGTTTGATTGTTTACACCATAAAGCAGCGCTTCTAACTGACAGAAGAGAGACATAGCATAAGCCTCTAGCTTTTATCTCGATTCTGTCAAAATGTATTATACAGACTTTATGTTAAGCAATACTGCAATTCTACCTGCCTAGTATATTGTTTTGAAACTAGTATGTATGTTTGTATTGCATTGCTAGTATGTACTATCAATTAACTAAATAAATAGTGTTTAAACCAAGTACTACTTATATAAACACAAGTGTATCTGTTCACACTGATCAATTTTAGTTGTATATGTGCGTATGCTGTATTGTTAGCTGTATTTGTGTTCAAGAAATTAAATATGTTAAAAGATATTAAACATCACAATGAAATACGTGTGACTTCGGTATTTGTTTAATTTAAAACATAATACTGATCATGCAAACAAAAGTAGACACATAAATACGACTTAAAATTTGACCAACAACTAACAATCAAATCAGATCCTAACAAAACAAAAACATTTACGTCACAGCAGCAGACATAACATAAAACAATGGCATCAATTTAATTTACAAAACCAGCGCAGTTTATTAATATACATGAGTACGGTCATGTTTTGTTGGTTATTCATATTGATGTACAAGTATGTGATTTTGGTATATATACCGTATAGTATACTCATTTTGTTTACTTCTTCACCTGAAGGTAAAATTCTTCTTCAATAATCGTTTGTTGCAAAAAAAGTTGTTTTTGCAAATTTCGTTTGTTTCAAAATAAAGTCTGTTTGCAAGCATACTTTTCTTGCAAACAATATTCAATTTTCTGTTACAAAAACCGGTCGCTGTAAAAATGGTCTTTGTTGAAAAATCAATTCGGATACCAAATCACATGGATCATTTGCTTACAAAGTTTAATTTGTTGCAGAAATGATGTTGTTGCAAAAATCATAATTGATTTCACACATCATTGTGCTGTTCATAATAACTCCGATAACTGATATCAAATTTCAACAATTTAACACGATGTACTTGGCCCATCCATGCCCTATGACAAAACTGAATTACAAGTTCTCGTATTTTTTCTCATTAAAAAGTAAATAGTATACCATTGTATCAGTATTCAATGATTTCCAATTGCAAATCATTTAGTCACCATTTCTAATCTTCAATAAATACAATAAAATAAGATTAAATAAAAAAAGTCAGTAGCATGTAGTACATCAAATTAAAATCAAAACAGCAACAAACAAAACATTTAATGATTAGAGGAAGATTTATTTTTTTACATATAACTACACTATAATACTAAATAGTAATTCATACACAAAATCAATGTTAACTCAACAACACTATAGTGAAAGTTTCATTTACTATTCTAGCATCAGAAACTAAGAAATTAATAAATATACAACATTTATGATTAGAACATATATTTAGCCATATACTGCTTCCCAACGAAATACATAATATACTTTCCGCAATTGATAAATAGGGCTGCCTTATGATATTCACAGCTGCTGTTTTACGAGGTCAGCGAGCAAATAAAATAAATCTGGTAAAGTTACACCAAGCTATATCAAGTCTGTAGTATCTTAGTATCTCTAAACTGCTCAAATACCGACCACGCGGTCGTAAACTTACACAATTAAGCGTCGTCTTTAAGAGCCAATAAAAAAACTCGAACCAAGAAATAAATCTCGATAGAGTGTTGTTTATCTGTTAACGTGTAGAGATTGAAATTATAATGCATGATAATAAAATCTCGTCGACGTTCTAGAAGTAGTTGTTGAAGTACCACGTTATAAACAATCATAATAACAAAAGATGTAGAGATAACGACCGTTCGATAGTTTTCTTGGATTCAATAAGTTCCATTAAATACATAGATGTTATGTCATTTAAAATACATCGATATATTCATTGCAAATGTCATAAACGCGGAAACCAAACAAACTATAAGGTCGACAAACATTTTTTTTTTTTGTATATCAAATTAGCAATGTGTTTGTATTGCAATTCCTCACATGCGATTACATTTTCGATGTTAATTAAAAATGAAATAATGAAAATGTTGAATGTTATCAGTGAACCAATATTTGTATATAGACACATTGTAATTTAAAACTTAAGTAATTATAATATTAGGAACTTTGGAATATGCCTTCCATATAAACAACAAAGAATTTTAAGTCACAAAAACACATAATACATGAAACATTTTCGAAATGAAATCCTAGCATATGTCTGCATGAAAGCTTAGTACACGCACAACTACATTAAACATGACTCCATCAAAATTAAAGTTATTTACCTGACACTCTTTTTTTATCTTAAGTAACAGTGGCTGTTTCTGACCACAAATGTAATTCCTCGCTAAGTGTAGATCAGCATGCAATCTACCTGCACATAAATATTCAGCATTATAGTTTCATCTTCACTGAAGTAATTGGGCGCAAACTAGTTATATATTGTTAGCAAAAGAGACTTGTATCTTGATCCAATTTGCCCCAAAAGCAACCCATGCTAGGTCTACATGTCAGATAGAGATAGAAGATGCTGCACGCACACGTTTGCCAGATTGTTCTAAATACGTTATTCTGCTTTATTTTAGGTAAGAGTTACGGGTCTTGGTATGTGACCATGTACTATGATCACTTAAACATGTTTGAAGTTGTGATTGAATATCTGAAGTAAATATAGTCATGGGAACTTGTTGCACGAAAACATTAACCTACACATTATCTTGCACGCTAATATTAAGCGGTCTTCATAAGTACAAAAAGGGGCATAATCCTGCCTTAAAGCTGTTATAGGTCTTTGTCACTGAACATGTAGAAAGACCCTGAATACATATGTAATCTGTAGTTGATGTAGAGATATGGAGTTATTGCACGCTTACGTTCACCAGCATTTGTAAGGTACTAAAATGGGGCATAATTCTGCTAAATGACTTCACACAATGACCCCACATACATGTGGTTATTTTCAGTTGAATACCTGTAGTAGAAACAGAGACATGCCTTACCCATAAAAGGGACATATGATATATAAAACTGAGACATTTTAAGATTATGTGTACGACTACTTATAATCATTTACACGTGAACGTTTTATAAATGCAATACATGGTCTAAATGTAATCTTCTCTGATGATAAGTTAATACGTTTCGTGAGCACAGTGACACAGAAGGTGCGTGCGTGGGTGGGTGAGGGGATTATGCTGCTTGTATTCGTGATTACATTATGCAGCGCCAATAAATTATTCGCAAACTGACATTTTTGTATGAGAACATCTAAAAGCCGATCCGATTAACAGATTAGTTTCCTTATTGAACGCATGTAGGATAGGTTACTTAACCTTCCTGGGTTGCCTAATTAGCAGTACTTAGTGAACCACACACCTCATTAACGGACAACTGACCAATCCCGATACAAGATATGCGGAAACAAACCAGAAATGTATAAGCAAGTAGACCGGTTTTATTATAATAAGAATTATAACTTGTCCTTTTTAGGAATACTACATTGCGTTCCTTATGGCGCTTTCCAAATTAACGGTGGACTAGATGTGAACGGTCTCGACGCGGGGTTTGCAAACGATCGAGATTGTGTCTCGTGATATATTTCCTTTAGTTCGTTTCTTTATCTAGTGCATGAGGCAGTTCGATTAAGTAACCTTTACCAATTGCGAAATGGTGCCCACATAAGAAATGTGACAAGCTGTACAACAACATATTAAACAATTATTTATATCTTCTGTAATCATGGCAATATGTACCTTAAAACATACGAGTTGTTGATTTGCAAAGCGTCTTCAAACTCAAGCTTGATAAGTATAACACTAAACGTCATTCATTTCATTACCATGATATAAGACGATAACAAATGCTCAAACTAGACGAAGCACTTAACGCAGTTTATTAAATCAACACATGGACTTGTGCAATATTGTGTCAATTACCATTATGCAGTTGTGGTGCATTCCAATCAAATTTCCACTATTGTTTCAAATGTAACTTTCTGAGTTAAAACCCCGAAACACAAAACATACTTTTATGATGAATCGACTTATCATTATACAAACACTCGTATAGTTGATACAGTCCCTTTGTACATTTATTCTAGAAAAGGTCTCTGTCAAATCGTCTATGTTTTATTCGAACCTTTCTTTATTCGGGTGTGAGGCTTTTGTTGATATTGTAACATGATTCCTGTCTAATACACTCTGTAGACGTACTATTTTCTGATACAAGTAATTCCCTATATCTCCGTCGTATAATCAATTTCAATTTATTATATTCTAAGATATGACTGCCACTATTAAAAATGATAATTCATGTATTCAAGGACTACTTATGTATACACTAGTGTATCTGTTCATACTGATTCACTTTTGTTGTATACGCGCTTATGCTGTATTGTTTGTCGTAATTGTGTTCAAGAAATAAAATATGTTCAAAGAAATTGAACATCGCAGCGCATTACGTGTGACGTCGGTATTGGTATTTATTTAATTTAAAACAAGATACTGGACATGTTAACACAAGTAGACAAACAAATAGCAAAAACGACTTAAGATTCGACCAACAACTAACAATCAAATCAGATCCTAACATAAAATTTACAAAACAGCAACAAACAACACTTTGAATGATTGTTGGTAGATTTATTTTTTACATATACCTACACTTTACTACTAAATAGTAATTCACATACAAAACCAATGTTAATGCAACAACAATATAGTGAAAGTTTCATTCACCATTCTAACATCCGAAACAAATAAATAAATAAATATACACCATTTAGAATTAAGAAGTACGTTGTTAGCCTAACACTGCTTCCAAACGAAATACATAGTATTCTTTCTGCCATTGACAAATAAGACTGCCTTATGACATTCACAACTGCTGTTTTACAAGGTCAGCGAGAAAATAAAAGAAATCTGGTTAACAAACACCAAGCCATATACGCCGTTCGTATAATCCTTTTGTCAGATATGTACACTGCTCAAATGGCGACAACGCGGTCGTACATTTTCACAATTAAGCGTCTTCTTTACGAGCAAATAAAATAGCTCGAACCAAGAAATTAATCTCGATAGAGTGTTGTTTATCTGTTAAAATGTAGAGATATTTAAATTCTAATGCATGACAATTAAATCTCATTGAAGTTCTGGAGGTAGTTGTTAAAATACCAAGTAATAAACAATGAGAAAAAAGACATGATGTAGAGATAACGGCCGTTCGAGAGTTGTCTTAGATTCATTAGGTCACATTAAATACATTAATGTGATGTCAGTTAAAATACACCGATATAATCATTGAAAATCTTATAAACGCTTACACAAAACAAACTTTAAGGTCAACACACAATTACATTTTTGTATATCCAATTAGCAAGCTGTATGTCTTGCAATTCCTCACATGCGCTTACATTTTCAATACTAATAAAAATAAACTAATAAAATGTTGATTGTAATCAGTGAACCTATACATGTATGTTAACACATTGTAATAAGGAACTTAAGTTATTATAATATTAGGAACCTTGGAATATGTCTTCCATATTAACAACAAAGAATTTTAAGTCACAAAAACACATAATACATAAAAAAATTGAACCAAAAGGAAAAAAACATATTCCACCCAGGTTCAAGATATTATAAGTTGAGGTTTTACGCTTTCACCATTTTCGTGTTTTCGGATGATGTTAACCAATTGGAATCATCATGCTTTAACAGATTGCCTATGCTCTTAAAATATAAACAAAATGATGCATATCAAACGCTTAGTAGCCGAGACAGCGATGACGTTACGCAGAAGGCGTCCCACGCTAGATGTTTACTGATGAAATCAATAGATTAACACTGTCATATATTTTGGCGGTGTAGGGCACTAGACAGATATGATTTCTTATCACGTTATTTGATGATCCCTTTTCCTAATACAGACGTTTAAAACTACTCCATCGTCAAGAGCTGTCCCACTACTATCCTTCCGATTTGATAATATAATTTACCTGGTCTGTCTCTTACGTAATATATTGACCACAAAACATACTGGAAGTTAGATATATGTACAAGTTATATAGTAAATGTACACCTAAGATAATACTTTATAAATTAAAACATAAAATTAGATTTTCATATTTTTGTATGAGAACCTCTAAAAGCCGATCCAATTAACAGATTAGTTTCTTTATTGGACGCATGTAGGATAGGTTACACACTCTTCCTAGGTTGCCTTATTAGCAGTGCTTAGTGCACCACACACCCCATTAACGGACAACTGACCAATCCCCACACAAGGTATGCGGAATCAAACCAGAAATGTAAGAGTAAGTAGACCGGTTTTATAATTACAAGAATTATATCGGGTCATTTCTAGGAATACTATATTGCGTTTCTTATGGCGCTTTCGAAATTGGCAGTGGAATAGATGTGTATGGTCTAGAAGAGTGGTTTGCAGACGATTGAGATTGTGCCTCGTGATATATTTCCTTTGGTTCGATTCTTTATTCAGTATATGAGGCAGTTCGATTAAGTAACCTTTACCCATTGCGAAATGGTGCCCACATAAGAAATGTGACAATCTATACAACAACATATTAACACATTATTTATATCTTCTGTTATTATGGAAAAATGTACCTTAAAACATACGAATTGTTGATTTGCCAAGCGTCTTTAAACTCAAGCTTAATTATTATAATACTAAACGTCATTTATTTTATTACCATGGTGTAAAACGATAACAAATGCACAAACTAGCGAAGAACTTAACACAGTTTAGTAAATCACCATATGTACTTGAAAAGTAGTGTGTCAATTACCATTATGCAGTTGTGGTGCATTCGAATCAACATTCCAGTATTGGTTCAAATGTAACTTTCTGAGTTAAAACCCCGAAAAACAAAAATTACTTTTGTGATGAATCTACTTATCATGATACAAATACTCGTATAGTTGATACAGTCCCTTTGTGTATTCATTCTAGAAGCGGTCCCTGTCAAATCGTTTATGCTGAATTCGCGTTTTAGGCCTTTGTTGATTTTGTCACATGGATTCCTGTGTAATACACCCTACCTTGTAGACGTCATATTTGTCAGATACACGTAATTTTCTATATCTCCGTTGTATAATCAATTTCAATTTATTATATTCTAACATATGACTGCAGCTTTTGAAAGTAATAATACATGTATTCAAGTACTACTTTTGTTTCATACCGCAACTTCAGTTATTCTGAAACTCTACTCTTTCACTTCATTCCATTTCTGTCTCAACTAATCAGCTTGTTTGGTATCTACACTACTCTGTTATACTATTTGTATTATAACGTATACTATTTTTCCATTTCTAAACGGTATACAATTACCTATCACTATATTGTTCGTAATTTTTTCTTCTTTAATTTTTTGTTAAACGTTTGGTTGTTTACACCATATCAGCAGCGCTTCTAACTGACAGAAGAGAGACATAGCATAAGCCTCGAGCTTTTTTCTCAATTATGTCAAATTGTATTATACAGCCTTTATACTGCAATTTCTGCCTGCCTAGTATATTGTTCGAAACAAGTATGTATGTTTGTATTGCGTTGCTCATTTGTACTTTCAATGAACAAAATAAATATTGTTTAAACAAATTACTACTTATGTATACACTAGTGTATCTGTTCACACTGATCAATTTTAGTTTTATATGTGCGTATGCTGTATTGAAAGCTGAATTTGTGTTCAAAAAATAAAATATGTTTAAAGAAATTTAACATTGTTATCAATTTCGTATGACTTCGGTATTTATTTAATTTAAAACATAATGCTGAACAAATAAACAAAAGTAGACAAATTAATAGCAAAAACGACTTATAATTTGATCAACAACTCACAATCTTATTAGATCCTATCAAACAAAAACATAAACGTAACACCAGCAAACATATAATACAAAAATGGCATCAGTTTAATTTAAAAACAAAACGCAGTTTATTGAAATACATGTTTACGGTCATGTTTCGTTGGTAAGTCATATTGATGTATAAGTAAGTGATTTTGGTCTGTGTACCGTATAGTATACTCCTTTAGTTTACCTCAAATGAAGGTAAATAATCTTTTTCAAAAATTGTTTGTTTCAATAATATTTTAGTTTGAGAAATGTCGTTGTTTCAAAATAAAGTATTTTTGCAAGCATACTTTTCTTGCAAACATTACATTTTCAGTTACAAAACCCGGTCGCTCTACAATTCTCTTTGTTGAAAAATCGATTCGGATACAAAATCATTTGGTTGGAAAGCTTAATTTGTTGCACAAATGATGTTGTTACATTAATCATATTTGATTTCACACATAAATGTGCTGTGCATAAAAACTTAGATAACTGATATCAAATTTCAACAATTTAACACGATGCACAAGGCCAATCCATGCTCTTTGGTCTAACTAAATTACAAGTTCTCGTTTGTTTCTCATTAATAAAAAAGGTCAATAGTATACCATTGTAACTGTATTCAATGATTTCCAACTGCAAATCATTAAATCACCATTATTCATCTTGAATAAATACAATACATTAAGATTAAATAAAACGACCGTAGAATGTAGTACATCAAATATAAAAAAACGGCAACAAACAACACATTTGATAATTGTTTGTTGATTATATTTGTACGCATAACTACACCATACTTCTAAATAGTAATTCATATACAAAATCAATGTTAATGCAACAACAATATAGTGAAAGTTTCATTCACCATTCTAACATCCGAAACTAAGAAAATAAAAAACAAACACAATTTAGAATTAAGAAGTACATGTGTAGCCTAACCCTGCTTCCCAACGAAATACATAATATACTTTCTGCCATTGACAAATAGGGCTGCCTTATGACCTTCACATCGTCTCTTTTATAAGGTCAGCGAGCAAATAAAATAAATATGGTTAAGTAACACCGAGCTATATAAGCCGTATCTTTTTTGTCAGATCTGAAACTGCTCAAATACCGACCATGCGGTCGCAAACTTGCACAATTAAACGCCTTCTTTAAGAGCCAATAAAATAGCTCGAACCTAGAAATAAATCTCGATAGAGTGTTGTTTATCTGTTCAAATGTTGAGATTTTTATTATAATGCATGACAATTAAATCTCATCGACGTTCTAGAAGTAGTTGTTAAAGTACCACGTTATAAACAATCATAAACAAGAAATGGTGTAGAGATAACGAACGTTCGATAGTTTTCTTAGATTCAATAAGTCACATGAAATACATTGATTTGATGTCATATAAAATACATCGATACCTCTTCGAACAAGTCAGACACGCGAAAACAAAACTAAAACAAAGGTCAACAGACAATAACATTGTTGTTTTTCCAATTAGACATATTTATGTCTTGCAATTCCTCACATGCGCTTACATTTGCGATGTTAATAAAATAAACTAATAAATGGTCGATTGTAATCAGTGAGCCTGTACATAGGTATCAACTCATTGTAAGAAGGAACTTAAGTAATCAGAATATAAGCAACTTTGGAATTTGTCTTCCATATAAACAACAAAGAATTTGAAGTCACACAAACACATAATACATGAAACATGTTCCACTCGAAAGGAAAATAAACATATTTCAGTCAGGTTCGAGATATATATTATTAGATGCGGTTTTATTGTTTCACCATTTTGGTGTTTTGGGATGAAGTTAACCAATTGAAATTATCTTGCTTTACCAGATTGCCTATGCTCTTAAAATATAAATAACATGATGCATATCAAACTATTGGTATTCAGCCGAGACAACCATGACGTTACGCAGAAGGCGTCCCTCGCTAGATGTTTACTGATGAAATCAATAAACTTGTACTTTTATTTCGTTTGACCGTGTAGGGTACTAGATAGATATGATTTCTTATCACCTTATTTGGTGAGTTTTCTTCTTCCTAATACAGACCTTTTAGATAACACCATCGACAAGAGCTTTCCCAGACTATCTTTCAGCTTTGATAATAAAATTGCCGTTTCCTGTCTCTCACGGAACATATAATTGCCACATACTGGAAGTTAAATATTGTAACAGTTATAAAGTATATTCCAACTTAAGATAATCATATATAAATAAAACCAAGGAATGTGGCCATGCGATGAAATTATATAAAAAAAAAATATTTGTTACCGTTGTGTAAAGTTTCAATTTAATATCGAAAACCATCGAAAACATTTACCTTCATTTTATCTTACACGCTAACATTAACAGATTTATGAGTACAACAAGGGGTGTAATCAAGTTTAGAAGTTAATCAAAAATATAGGTCTCGGTAATTGGATATTTGTAAAGACCATGAACACATGTAGTTGATATAGAGAAACGTAGTAGTTGAACGGTAACGTTTAGCAGAATTTCGTAGGTACACAAACGGGGAATAAGTCTGCAAAATGACCTCAAACAATGAATCCTAGTATATATCTGAATTTTCAATTGAATACCTGTTATAAAAACAGTTATATGGAGACGTTGAAGGTTTACCCTGACCATTTTTAGCAGTAAAAGAGGCATGTGCTTAACAAACATGTGGCATTACAAGATCTAGCTCACGACTACGTATATAAGGTCCGAATGTAATCTCATCTGATGAAATGTTCATACTTTTCTTGAGCAGTATGACACAGAATGTGATTTGGGAGTGCTATGATACTTGTGTTCGGCGTTACGTTATACAGCCCCAATAAATTAATTTCACACTGACATTTTAGTATGAGAAAACATGAAATCCGCACCGATTAATAGCTAAGTTTCCTTTCTGGACGTGTAGGATAGGTTATTGACATTATACAACGTCGGTAAATGTTTTCGCTCTTCCTGGTTTAGTTTAAACATATTTTATTTCACGAATAAACATGGTATATATTTGCATAGTATATACAGTTACAACTGAATTATGTTGTTCCAAAAAATGATTAAAACGAAAGATCACGATCTTATATATATAGGTTTCTTCTCCATATCTCCACGCTTCCTGGTTTTGCTAGTTTATCAGTACTTAGTACACAACACATGCCTTCAACTGACCGCTGACCAATCCTCGTATAAATTATGCGGTCGGACCGGGAATAAAACTAGCAATATGTGAGTAGACAGGTTTAAAAAAAATTAACACCATTTTTTAAACGTTAACATCGCTTCGACAAGTACGAATAGTTTGAACGTAACACCATTTCAATATATAAATGTCGATGCAGTGTGGTGAGGTTAATACATATAAGCTTTACTATATATCATAGTCTTGTATTTTGACCAAAATCAACCTGATATGTTTTATCTCTTTTTGCATATGTACACGAATTCATATTGTTTGGTTTTGTATATTATTACTAGTTCTTCAAAGGGTTATTGCTTCTCGAGAGTAACGACAAAACAGCAATTTTAAAAGTCGGTCGTTGCGTAGTGCATTAAGCGTCCGCCCAGCGACCGGAAGGACGGAGCGTTCTTTGCCTCTCCCCACCCCCCCCCAAAACACCTAGTACTGGTTCTACCCAGGAAACGGACTCAATATCGTTTCAATAAGCATACGGATTTCAATGCAATCGAGCTAATATAAATAGGTTTACACTTAACTGTTATTTAGTCCAATTTCGTTTTTTTATAGTTCTACTTTAGTGAGAAAATTACTATATACTTATCGTAAATGAATTTTAAAATATGCATGACTGAATAATAGTACACATCTTGTCCAGTTTGTCGATCCATTCCTATTCAAATAACATAAAACTAATAGTACAGCATCAACGGGCTGCTACACGACACTCTCGTTCAGATTTGTGCGATCGAGTTGCTTCCCTTGATATGATAAAGCAAACCTAATATCTATGTGCACGTACAAAGTGTTTTAAACTGACTTTAGATGTGTATGTTATATTGATAAAGCTCCAGTAAGATATCGCAGTGTATTGTCCAAATTGAGAATGTCGTCTTAACAATTAAAAATCGAAACGCTTGATATTATTAAAGATATAAAATCAGCAATATTTAATTCATATGGGACGGCAAACCTGATTAAATTAAACGATCCCAGTTACATGTAATTCCATCTGTAGAAAATCGAGGTATCCAATTTACGGATATTGACTCATTCTTGCATGCAATCAAATGCAGCTGGGTTAAAAGATACCTTGACAATACCAATACGAGTAAATGGAAATTATTCTACCAGAAAATTCTAAAAAAAAATATGGTGACTCCTTACTTTTTGAATGTAACATCAGCAATAATATTTTACATGGAATTGCAAATAAAAACATGTTTCAATCTAGTGTTCTATCGGCATGGAGTAATATTACTCATAAACTAGAAACTAAAATCAACAGTAAAACTATTTTATGGAAAATAAAGACATAACTTCAAACAATAGGACGTTTTTCTATAAACATTGGTTTGAACAAAACATTAAATATGTCGACCAATTGTATAATTGCAGATTTAAGGACTTCTTTTGATAATATATGCTACGTATACGGAATACCTTCAAGCAATTTCCTAATGTATTACACATTAATATAAAGCGTTCCCATACATATTAAATCTATAATCAATACAAATAACACACCATGTACTCGAACATCATTCGTAGAAAACATACTTGCAAAACAAAACAAAACAAACAAAATATTTTACACACTACAAATTAAAAAAAACCATAGAAAACTCCAAAATTCAAAGTAAATGGCAAATCCTTCTTCGAAAACAAGAATTTAATTGGAAACAAATATTTATCATGCCATATAAAACAACTACTGATAGCACACTTAGAAATTGTCAATATAAATATGTCCATAGAAAAATATCTTTTTAAGTGCAACCTATCCAATACAAATGTATGTGATATATGCAGCGAGCACATTGAAACAATAGAACACCTTTTCTGGGAGTGCAAACATATTCAAACTCTATGGAACCAATTGACAACATTTCTAGTGAAACAACAATTAAAAGTAAAACTGTCTCACTTAAATATCAGTTTCGGTGCAAGTACTTTTAAAACACCAAAAATTAATAACACTGTGAACTACATTATTATATTCATGAAATATTTCATATTCAGCATGAAATACAAAAAACCAAACACCTACAAACACCAGTATGGTCATTTTGTTTTAAATCTTAAATCTATCAAACTATATTAAATCTATGTAACTATATATAACTATCTACTGTGTGATATTTATACAGACTTAGTTACTGAAAATGCCCATATGTGTTTGCTAACATACAGTTGTTATCAAATGTGCTCATATGTATATATACATACGTTGTCATGTGTTTATAATTGTTTTTTACTCTCTATTGAAACATGGCACCATACTATATGATTGTTGAAGAACTCAAGGAATATCTCTTGATAAGCGTTTTAGACTTTATATGAACAATAAAGTTAAACTGTTTCTATTTTAAATTCCAATACTCCATATAGCATTTTTGTTAATATATCAACCAATAAAACTCCAGAAACTTTATCAGGAAAGCAAGTTTTCTACTTACCCTCTACTGTTACAACTGAACACCAATTATACATATACAATGATCAAAACCAGGAGCTACTCCTTTGAGCGCTCAATGCAAAACGCTGGGAGTTTAACCCGGTTTGAGCGTTAGCCGAACCTCACACAAACCCCAGAATGAATAAAAAAAAAACACGCGTCAACAACGATCTTAGTCAAATGTACCTATGCAGGCAGAAAATGAAAACATCAGTGCCAAAACATGATGAGTGACCAGGAATACTACATAAAGTCACATTTTTTTTTATTTTTTTTATACCACATTTATATAACGCCCTTAACATACTCGAGCTGTGCATTCAGAGGCGCTTTACATTTTTTCCCTTATCGCTGGGTCATAAGTCGTCCGTTTATATCTTGGGGCAGTATGCAGCCATGGCACGGCTTACTTCACTCATAGGTACCCATTTATACACCTGGGTGGAGAGCAGCAGATGTGGGATAAATTTCTTGCACATGGAAATTCCAGTGGTCAGGGCGGGATTCGAACCCAGGACCTCTCGATCCCTAAGACAGCGTCCTACCAGTAGACCACTTCATTGACACACTTGACAGTTTGGAAGAGTTTAATTAAGATTCTGCACACAAGTGTTGAAATAATTCATGTTTGTCGCTGCCTGTTGGCGATCCGGGTACCATATATTGTAAATGTAACCACGACATGTTATTTTTTAAATTGCGTTTAATGAAGTACCATCCTGTGTGGAAAATTTCGATTTTGAATATACAGAACACTTCTTTTAACTTAACCCATGACCGTACCGTCATGTCATGTTTTTTTGCGTCCTTTAGCGTGTGTCGTTAGTTCCTTTCCAAATAAAGGTATGCATTTGTTTACATTTTTTTACAATTATTAGTTTATATTGATTAAAATATCACGACTGGTATATTACATTACTTGAAAAAAAGTTCACATTTTCAGTATATTCGGTAATATAAGTACATCGCGAAAATAGGTGACATAACGATATACACACTATAAATAACGCCACTACATCGATCATTTTATATATACAATATATACAATTCACTACGCATGCACACTTTGCATTCCTGGGTTTACCACGTGACGATGATTCAATTATTTTTGTATTTATTTATTTTTACTGGGTATGCATACCCAGTTAAAGTTAATTAATACAAAAATAAATTAAAAATTAAAACAAGCAACTTTTTCCAAGTAATGTTACATACCAGTCGTGATATTTTAATCAATATAAACTAATAATTGTAAACAAATACGGTATTTTAGAACTTTTCTTTTTTCCTCATTCGTGGTTTACAGTCCCTTTAAGTGTCGTTTGTACTAAAAGGAATGTCTAACGAACGGAACAAAATTTTTGAGACAACAATTATTTAAAACGCAATATTTGTTGCCGAAATGTTTTCTATACTGATTTTATAATTCGTAGCGCTGTTTCATTTCATATAACCATGAGCTAGTTTAAACATGAAGCCAGAAACATTATCTGTCGTAACGACTATTCGCAATTTGTTTCTAAGAAACAGACGTGATGATTGACACAACGATATGATTGATATTGCAACAAACAATCTGTTTCGAAGCGGTCAAAGGAGGATAACCATTTCTAAACACCATCCATTTTACGAACACACGTATACAAGTGTCTTTTTATTTCTAATGTTTGAATGCAATGAATTTGGTGCATATTAGTTGGATAAGTCAGTCTAGTTTGCTTATTTGCTTATAAAAGGTAAACATGTTGGTATATGTAATCGCCCGTTATTTTTTCAGGGAATATTTTTACCAATTTTTAAAAGAAGGTGATGCAAGGTCAACGACAATTATCGTTGGTTCCGAATGGATTTTTGATTGGATATATCTTTTCGATATGATCAGGAAATCCTACTAAACATTGTAAATTGAACAACTATAGATATTGATAGTCTAACATTCAAAGAAGCATTAACACCCTCTCCAATGTTGACAATTGACTTATCATTTTACGTTTTGCTGTTGTTGACTAAATGATAAACTCTCCATTTAACGCATCAAGTAGTTGTCACTATAAATTAAACAGAAACTATGTTACAATATGCACTATCATCTTGGTCATAAATAAAAAATAATAATAATGATATATTCATTCATACATTTGACTTCGCTTGAAGAATGATAACTGAAGATTGATGTATTCCAGTGATACATTTTACAATGCCCCTTCTAAATAAATGCTCATAGATAGTTTACCCAAAAAGGTAATGCGGTTTGTTATACTACATAATATGGTGTTGTCTTTCATGCTGTTATCTGTTATGTATTTTTTCGCTCTTATCCATTTTCGTTGTAAATGAACCCGAGGTGAATAGTTCGTTTTATGTTCGTTCGAAACATAAAATATGTTCAACGTAACTAAACATCACAACGAATTACAGGTGATTTTCATTTTTTTTATTTAAAAAAAAAATAATGAACAAATAAACAAACAGTAACAATTAAACGCAAATACGGTATGAGATTCAACCGACAACTAACAATTGAATTTGATCATAACAATATACAAACACATTAGTCGCAAAACCTAAGAAACAAACAACACGTTATGTTACGAAAAGATGCGCAGATTATGAATATGTCTATTCAAGTTCTTGTTTCGTTGACAAACTTCGTTGTGTTGATTTTGTTGCAAACAGAGTTTAATTGAAACAATAATTGTGTTGCAAAAACTCATTTTATTTCTAAAATATTTGTTTCTTGAAACATTTTGAGTTGTTGCATTGTTTTAACAAAAAAAGTAAAACTCCGCTTGTTGATTTCATTTCTCAAAATATAAAACACAAAATTGACAAGAAAAATGTATAGTGATGTCCATACAGAGCTTCGATTTAATATCAAAACTAAATCAGCATTTATTCCCATTTAGACAAAAAAGAGCAAATGTAATACCAATTTCACTATTTACACAGATACACAACAGCACATCATGTATAATCATGTATAATCATTGAACAGATTAAATAAATACAATAACATAAAAGCAAACAACCAGTGGCACCAATGTAAACTTGAATACAACAACAAAAACAATAACAAACAATGCATTTTGTAGATTAAAAAAAAATAACTTAAAGGTACAAAAACAATATACTATTAAATAACAAAAACTACATTTCAAATCTTGTTTAGGCAAAAATATAATAACTAAATATCATCACATCAGAAATGAAGATATGAAGGGAACAAAATAAATTACAAAGATCAAATTAATTTGTTAGTAGCCAAAGACGGGTTTTGAACATAACATCTGCACATTAACAAATATGCCTGTCTTATGATATTCATGTTTGATATTGCCCAAGGAAAATGAGGAAAACAATGGTTAAGTTGCTCTTCGATTTATAACTTTTTCGAACTACCTTTTGTCAAATAATGTAGACTGCTCAAACATCGACCATGCAAATGGTTTTAATCTTCGCAATTAAGCATATTCTTTAGAAAGTAAAAAACTAACTGGATTTAAGGAATTACCCTTTCATTGCGTTAGGCTGATCAACTTTTTTTTTGCAAAGGTTTAAATTCTAATGCTTGAAAAGTAGTAATATTACTGGAAGTTATTTGTCAAAGATTTATTTTTTATTGGAATGATCAACAAGATCCGATTTATGTGATATCTGCTTAAGTATATATATTTTTTTAAGAACAGTGGAATCTGTTCTACAAAAGCTACGGTGTGTCAAATAACACAGGAATTGTCGGATCATATTTTTTCAATAATATTTTCATCACAAACCCCAGGTTGAAGTGAACTATAATTTACCACACTTTAAGTGTAAATATAGTTACTAAGTTTGTTAATATGCGTATGCAAGAGAAGATGTAATTATGATTTTATGCAATGTGATTGCTTTGCAAGACTTTGGTATGATCGCAAACCTTACAGCACATGAGATTAGCAAAACTGGGATATTTACAAATGAAGTTTACTAATGTTGCATTTACAAATTGAGTAAACGCTTACATGTTATCATTCACATGTGAAAATATGACTGATGCAAAATATAGTCCGAGTGTATTCTCGTCTGATGAAATGTAAATACTTTCCGTGAGCACTGCGACACGGAATATATTTATTCGCTGTTACATTATGCAGGTTGAATACATGAAACTTGCAATAATATGTTTTGTATGAAAAAATAAAAAGCTGTACCGATTTATATCTTAGTTTTTGTCAACGTAATACAATGTCAGTAAACCTACTTACACTTACTGGGTAAGCTGGTTTACCATCACTAAGTGCACAACACATTATCTTACTATTTCAAACGAATTACGTTAAACACTAACACTATATCAAAGTTATACCACACGATACTCTCATTCAGATTCTGCTCAATGGTGTTGCTTCCCTTGATATGATACAGCCCGCTCTTGTCCTGGATTCGATACGAGGCCAGTTTGATTAAATGCTACTCCTGCTCCGTTACCATTCGTTTAATCCTGTCAGTGGTCTCTTTGAACACAAACTCGTCCGCCTGCTCTTGCAGACGTATCTTATGGTCGATTTCGATGACGTTTTTGCCGTGTAAGGACTCCAATGGCGCCGTGTTCTTGGCGATGATTTTACCAACCTCGGCCAAGACGGCCTACGGATTATGTGTAGCCTCATCGTCGGAAAGTAGTCTGAGCGTGGGAAAGTGTTCGCTTTGTCGTAATTCCTTGTATGTGCATGGGACGCAAATGCAACATGAATTAATTACACTGTAGAAAGAGATTACGACGTCACCTAGACAGAGTCTGAAACATGGATTAAAAGAATTTATCAAACGATAGTAATACACATACTTATTAATTAACTATTTAGACTATACCAATTTGACCTAACTTAAGGTTTCTTGAAAACATATGCTTAATATACTGCACATAAATGCCCATAGTAACGACGTTGAACAGTCTGTCGGTCAATCGATAAAGGCATGGATCCGTCGGTCCTTCACTCAATTGACACTTCGGTGATTCAGTCATGGATCGCTGGATGTGACCGATACTTAGAATAAGAAATATAAGTTTTACAGTAAAACGTTAAATGTGAAAGCCCTCTTGACCGCTTAAACAAACATAATAAATTCACACAATCATACCAAATATTATTACATTTTTTTTTCCATTATTTACTTAACATATATTTGTTATTTCAATTCGTTCTAACAGAGGCTATTAACATAGAGATGTGAAAAGGCAGTCGAAATTGAATGGAATTACTTAAGCAGAACGGATGCAACAAGTATGCATGTAACATAGGGTTATGTTTTTGAAAACCACATCACTTTACACATGTAAGAAAAACTGTTCGCCGCTTTAGCGTCTGTTATTAAATGTAGAAACATCCAACAAGGACGGACATACATCGTTAAACGCGTGTAAATCTTTATATAGGAAAGCAAAAAACCGCCGACACCATTTGTCCGATTAATTACAAGCAGATTATCTGATCGAATATGTTGAAACGTTTTATATTATGAAATGATGTGTTTCAAAATGCCATTCGTTGGCCACTGTACTTGGCATTGACTAACTCAAATAATGGGATTGTGAACATACAAAGGTTTGTTGATGTACCGCCTGTGATATCAATAAAAATGCATACATGTGTTCCTCTATTTGTGTATAAACATTCATGGTCTCGTATTGAGGTCCTCTCGCAACGCCACTTAAGGGAATAAAGCGTATTATGTTAGAATGCTATAGACGCTATTACATATATCACAAATAATTTACGCAAACATCAATATCGTGTTATCTGGATAATCTAAATTGTAATATGACTCAATGATGTAGCAGTATTTCAGGTAAAAGGTCGTCAACCCCACTGAATATATGTGAATGAGGCTTTGTATGAACAAATTCATAATATTGAAAACTAAATATTATGCATTCAAATACTGCTACTAAATCTTGTTTGTTTAGGTGTTCGTTTTTACAATTGTTTTTCGATAACTGGAACCAACTGGCTATATGTTGGACAAAGGTAGTTTTATGTCAACACAGTAAAATATATTTTAAATCGCTTGAGTCATTGTTGATATCAGTACCATCATTATTATATGTTCTGTGTCTTTAAGCGTTTTTCATTAGTGTCGTTTTCACAAAACAACGCAGAAACGTGTTTGTAAAAATCTTGTTACGTAACGTGATCTTTATTCATCAATAACGCCTTTATTCACTATAAAATTGTCTTAAAATAGCATATAAAAAATTTGAAATAAACATATTATTGTTTTTTTTTTCTTTGTTATGGGTTCTCATTTAACATAAACCAAGTACAAGTGTTGGTGAGAAATGTTTATAGCATTTCATTTCTAAGAAATAGACTGTCAGATTGACATAAAGAAGGCAATTGTAGCATTGAAACAAAAACTTTTGTTCGCAGCATAACAATCCAAAAATAAATGAGCGCAGCCATTGTTTTACTTTTTTCCAAGTAGCAAACGCAATATTGAAATTAAACGTCATTTCATCTCTAAGAATACGTTTGAAGCAAACATCTGTTCATATAGCTTTTTTCACAATTAGTCGTATTTGCTGATATGCCTGTAAAAGGCCTGTCAATCGTTATGATATGTTGTTCAAAAATGTACAATTTAATTCGTTACCCATGAATAATAAAGTAACGAGGTAACACTTTTGTATTACGTGTTGTTCTTTGTATACAAAGGTCTTCAATTTCATTTGTAAATTACATGTGGGTCGCTAGGCATTAACAGAAAAAAGAATAATGATCAAACACGCAATATGTAAAATAGTTTTAAACTTTGCACTCATTATTTTAATTCACATTATCGTTTTAGGAGAGAAATAATCGTGTATGTGGAATGTTAGTGTTATCGTAATAAGAAACTTAAATGGCTGAATCGTATAATTGAAAGGAGTTCCGAAATTCAATTAAAGTAGCGTGATTGTAGCGAATGCTCAGGAAAAAAATCAATGTCGTCTCTAATTTTATTTTAATTTCCCATTCAGTAGGGTGTTCTTCAAGCTCGGGTACTGCTCACACGTGTGAGATATTTGTTCCTGCTTTTGCAGCTGACGATTTACGTTCAATTTATTTGTTATGCCTGCCTTGCCCATGTACACACACACACACACACACTCACACACACGTTGAAGCTCTTAATCAAACATACGATAAGTCAGGTAAACATGGTAAGCAAATCTGGTATCGGATGACATCTTAAACAGGCGATTGAACACGTTAATGGTACAAATTAAGTTTGAATTTATATGTATCAATTAGATCTCGGGTGATAACTTAGAAATAGTTCAAACATATTTGAGTAAAGAACTTCTAAAGTGTGACCATGACGTATGTGTATATTACAAGCAGTTATCGTTAATACAAGTTTACAAAAAACACACACGCATCGTTGACGTTTTCATGTATATTTAGATATCGAGGATTGTATTCCAAAGTGTCCCTTACAATAAATTGTTACAATTTACATTAACATTTCATATATATTGTTTTTAAACGTGCTTTGGCAGAGGTATTGTTTGCTCATATCAATAGTCAATTATAGAATTCGAAAGCAAGTTATAAATATTAATCCAATTAAACGATGTTATAATAAAATTAATTCCATCTATAATGACGATATTGACATTCAGAAAATGGAATTAATTTGGTTTTTCAAAATTGTGTAATTGCATAACCCATTTATGCCTAGCGTCAAGAAAAAAGGCCTTGGCAAACAGCTTAGACCCAGATGAGACGCCGCATGACGCGGCGTATCATCAGGGTCTAAGCTGTTTGCTTCAAGAAATAGTCTAAATATAGAAATAAATATACTAGACATCCCTAATTTTGGAAATAAATTGATCCAATTTAGAATGATGGGAGAGTCCACTAGGCATAAATGGGTTAAGAATAAGAATTTATCGGTTTACTTGGGATCATCGAAATGACGTGTCATACATGCGAATTGAAGGCGCAGGTATACAGTATGGCTGCAACGTTCATAAAGCTGTATTGAGCTAAGCACATATTCTTGATCCGCTATTTTTTTTCAACTTTATGATGAAAAGCTTAACAATATCGTCAATTACAAATGCGGTTTTGTAAAAAAATGTACTACGCATGTGACAGGACGCGGGAATTAACGTATAAAGGGAACTGTAATATGTTTTTCCAACGATACTTTTCTTCATTTCTAAGGTTTACGAAGACGGTCATTTCATGAAATACGGACGTATTTAGTGTCTTTTTTAATATGAATATTTATAATGCGTCATCAAATGCAATAAATATATGTTTTGCAACGATGCATATCTAATATACAGACATATTATAATGCGTTAAATAGTATGAACTTAACGTTTCAAGACGTAAGTTGCATCAACAATGACGGGCTTTGTTATTTAGATTTTTTGTAATTATTTGCGTGCAATATAAAGTTATAATCGTTTATCAATAAAGTACTATGACTATTGCGCATATTAGAAACGATTACCAAGCATAACACTCCCAATGTATTGTTGAAATATTACATCAGGCAATTACAAAAGTCATTGGCAGAAAAGAAACGATAATGATTTATAAACATGTTTGATCGATTACTCAACTTGTGTTCATAGTTCAATGCAGAGAATTGTATAACGTAATGAATGACGATGCGTTGATGTGCATCCATGTGCTAATCCGCTTGAGCTTTATAATATCGTTTAATCTCATAATAGATTTAAAAATAAATAAAAGCCTGAAAACCGCTCATACAAGTGTATATTGTATTAAACGTATATTGTAATTGTTGTGATTAAAGTGACCATGTTCCCCATACAAAGACTGTCGAATGTCGATCCATGTTTAAGTGTATTCATTTTGCCTGTGTAGTAAGTATAAGAGTTAAAGATAAATATAACAGTTATGTATCCCAATTAACTTACGCATGAAACCACATGCATGTTTCAATAACGTGTTCTATAACATGTACCAGTCAATGTATTATGAAACCGATGCGACGGTATAACAATTCCAAAATGAATGGACTCCATCCAAACATATTGCACACTTTTAATTCTTGTTTGACGTTGCTGAATCGTCTCCTTTAGACGGAGTGTTTTATAAATCTTTTAAATTTGTGCATTCAATAACCGTAAGGCTCCTTGCCCGTTGTCGGAAGAGTCACCAACTTAAATGCATATTAATTTAGTATACGTCAATATTGTCTTATAAACGAAATGAAAAAAATATTTACAAAGGTGATTCCGACTTCGCTCAGTTTACTTCCTTAGTGCTTATTGTCTTAATTGGAATAAAAAATAAACACAGATTTAAATATTTACAGTTCTTATACTAAAATATGTATTAAATATCTTGTTGGTAAAAATGATATAAAACAGGTGAAAATAATAATAATAATAAACCAATTGTTGATTATGAAAGTAAAGTGCGATACGACCGAGTTATGTACTAAAAATATTACACGAAATTCAAAAGTGATGAATTACCATTGTATTGATTGTAACAGATATTCGATATTTTATAACACATTTTATATGTTTACTACGGACGGACGAGCACAAGGCGGGTCGGATAAATGTTTTGACTGACGGATAGACGAAAAAATAAAAAACACAAATACTGACAAACTGACACACATTCAAACACAGACGACATACACACGGACAGAGGGAGAGAGACGGATAGACAAACCAGCCATCAAAGCAGAATAGAAAGACAGATAGACTCACATACAAGCAGCTAGCTTAAAAGTCCCTGTCGGTCAATGTCTCGAAGCAAGAAGCTTCAGTATTATATAATACAGTAGACTAGTTATACCTGTTAAACTGCGTTGGAGGCAATTTAGGTCGATTATGAGTCACCTGAAATTGGTTGAACTATTGTAGCACCTGAGGAATCCCGTGGTTTTCATAACACAAGTGGCATCCGCAGTTCGTAAATGTCATAGCCAAACTCCGACTCTGCACCGACTCACTGTAGAGATGTCGAATGGAGTACTTCAAACCGTTAAATTGCTTAGTCATTGAATCAAAGTTAGACAGAAGCGTTATATTGTCCACGTCATCCACGTTGTAACCCAGCGAATCACCGGGATCGGCGGTGTACATTCGCGGCGCCTCCTTGCCGCAGATAGGACAACAAAGCTTCTCGTTGAGGGAAGGCGTCATGTGTTTGCGTATACAGCTGTGGCACAGCACGTTGCCGCAAGGGAACGTGTCGGGAGCCTTGCCGATTGCGACGTCCCTGTAATACTCCTTGTCACTGACTCGTCGTATTTTCCTCTCAGCATACTGGCTGCGACTGACTGCATACACGGGCTTCAAGCCGTTTGGGGGTTCCGTAGAATGAAACACGTCCTCGTGGATACCGTTTGACTTTATTCCATTAGCCATGACGTGTGTTAATTGCTATTATGAGACCATTGTCAAGGCCTTATCTGGTAACTCGTTGTGTACGATATACATTAATGTTGCGTTATAAAATAACATCAACACTTTGCCTGTGAAATATGTATAGTTTGCACACCACTAATGCCGATTAGAAGATATACATTTCTTCCGATCGTCTGGTTTTGCGCCGGTAGTTTTGTTCAAATACGGCCATTAATCTATACGGGAAAACAGCTCAAACTCCTCTTCCCATATACGTACCGTATAAGTAAACGCTCGTTATTGCACAAGTTAAACTTAACGATATGTTAGCTTAAGTTGCACAGGTTCGTGTATATCGATCAATAAAGTTACGTCAAAACCAGTCGTGGTAAATCATTTTGTCTTGTTTGAACTTTTGAAGAGCCGTCCATAAAATATTTCTCTTAAATAAATTAACATGATAGTTGAGAATATTGTGGGCGTCTCACTTCGCCGGATGCACGTATCATCAGCGTTTCATATCTGAACGAAGAGAAAGCACAAACTTTATAAAGTTTATTACTATAATTGCTAATAAATGAGTTTATCCGTCATGCTTAACGAGTGCGTTCAACTAAATTTTATCTTGCAAACTTTCCGCATGATAAAATCTAAAGTTTATATGATTTAATTAAAAAAAAATATCAATTGATGATTATGGATTGCGTGAAGCGTATCATCTTTAATCTGCTGAAGTATCAAAATTGAATGTTGTTCGAAGAAAATCAAATGAAGTAACATTCATTTTGTGATTATGGTGTTCCGATTTCCTAAATGCAAGTCAACCAGACCGTTTTTTTACTGTCAAAAACTTTGCGTAAACATCGGAACGTTTATATGCGATATTCATGCAAGTATGTTTGCACAAATTAAAGACAGAGATGGAAATGAACAAGACGATACTTGTTATATACCATTCTCATCAAACTTTCAAAACAAGAATAAAACCAAACTCATAGAAACCATTTGTATCCGACTGTAAGTTAATGTGACTGTGTGACAATGACATTATCGATATAAAATATCATGCATAATTTTGTGCACAAATAAATCTAATTATGCCATTTGCCAGGGGTAATGCCTTTATCTGTATTGCATTAGGTTTATGGTAATGAAACGGCTACAGTAGAGTAGTTTTAGCGCCCTTTTTATTGTGAATTCTACTCTGAAATGTGGTCTTAATGACGATTACCAGCGGGGTAGGTCAATTTTACAATAAACCAATATGCAATTAGAAACCTCAAACTCCAATTAACGTACACCTGCCTCGGGACTTCACATTTTAAATGTTAAAGCATCGCTTTCATTGTTAAATACGTACATGAATCACTCTAATTAAAATAGACAAACTAAACTTTAGGAATAAACGGCTGTAATCAGATTCTTACAAAGCATCATGCATTGTATACGTTAAATAACTGTTCCGTGTATTGTCACAATTTTATTTTAAATAACAGAAAACCCCAAACTTGTTCAATAATTTTACTTTGTTTAATGATATATAAACCTCATCAATTTATAAAAATGATAACTAGACGAAAATGTACTTTAAGTATGGGTCTACGTTTTACGTTCGTACTTTAATTTTGCTTCCTGGTGCACAGGGTACTATCATGTTTTGATAAGCTGGTAAAACTGACAACTGTCATTTTTTCAATTTGTGAACAAGTACCTTTAGGAATACATGTAACCAACATTTAAAACCGATATCATTTAATTGTTGAAATTGCATTTTGAACGATGTTACCAAAATCAGCACAAAGGGAAATGTATTGATTAAACCCCGTAAATGTTTTCAAACTGCGACATTTGCAATCATTTAAATTACATTTACCCTTTGGCAATCCAATTGGAGTAAATCAAATTAATCGTGTTTTTCCCATTGTGATGTTGTTGTTTAATGCACAATATATTTTAAACTTCAATTTAACCATCATGCGCTTCTTTATATTCTCATTTTAATTGTCTTGCAGCACTTTTATCTTTGTGAGGCAATATACTAAAATTAACCTCATTTACAGGTCCATCATTATTGACATAGTCTGGCATTGGCATATTATCTCCCATAAGGTAATAGTAAAATGAATTATATTCATACATTTGACTTTGCTTGATAACTAACGATTGATAAGTTTAACAATGAACCAACCCCCTTTATCAATACTCATACTTTACGCAGAAAGTGAGTGCTAATAAAATTAGAGTGGTCCTACGCGTCGATATCTACATTATATGGTGATATCTTTCATTTTCGTTTTTTTCTGATGTTTTTTGCTCCGATTTTTGTCGTAAATTAACCTGTGGTGTATATTCTCGTTCAAGACATAACTATGTTTAAAGTAACTAAAAATCACAACGAAATACAGGTGAATTTGATATTTTAATTAAAAAACATAATAATCAACAATAAAAACAAACAGTAACAATTAAAAGCAAATACGGCATGAGATTCGACAGACAATTTACAATTAAATTCGATCCTTAAGATACAAAAAGTTCATAAGTCGCAAAATATAAGAAAATAGCATCACATTAGTGTATTTGAGTTCATGTTTCGTTGATACAGATGCATACGTATTTGTATTAGACCTTATTGTACACTTAGTTTAACGGACGTATTCATGAGGTTGTAAAACATCATTTTGTTGCAAAATTCGTTGTGTTAATTGTGTTGCAAAAAAAGTTTAATTGCAATTATAATTTTTGTTTCAAACATGATTGTGTCTGTTAAAGCACAAACCGTTTCCGGAAAAAAGTCCGTTTTGTTCCAAAAATTATTTTATTGAAAAAAGGAATATTCGTCTTTACAAATCACTCTGCTATCAATAAGAACAGTTTTACTCCGATTGCTATTTTCATTTTCCCTAAAATAAACACAACATTGACAAAACCAATGTATGCCGATGTCCATACATTACTACGATAAAATTAAAAAAAAACTAAATCTGAATGTTTTACCATTTAGACGTAAAAATGACATTTTATACAATTGTTTACAACGGCAGATCATGTATAATCACTGAAAAGCTTGAATAAATACAATAACATAAAATCAAACAGACAGTAGCACCTACATGAACTTGAATACAACAACAATACAAAAGCAATGCACTTTGTAGATTTTAAAAACGTTAACTCTAACGTACAACTACACTATAATATTAAATAACAAAACTACCATGCACATATATGTTCATGAAAAAAAAACACCAGAAAATGTCATCACATCAGAAATGAAGATATGAGAAGAAGAAAATAAAAACCATTGCATAGATCTATACATATCTGTGTAGCCAAACTTACGAACAAGACGTGTTTCGAACATATCATCTGCTGATTGTCAAATAAGCCTGTCTAATGACATTCATACGCTGCTATTTTCCAATGAGAGTGATCAAAAACTAGTTAAGTCGCTTGATAACCCGTTCTAACTATCTTTCTTTCAAGTATGTAGACTGCTCAAACATTGAAAATGCAAAAGGTCGCATCGACAATGCAAATGGTCGTAAATCGTAAACTTGAACAATTAAACACCTTCTTAACAAAGCAAAACAAATACTGAATTTAAGCAATAATTATGCATGTAGTATTGTATCCGCTTTTATGCAAACTTTTACATTCTAATGGTTGAAAATTACATCATATTTTCGTTTCACAAGTAGTTCTTAAATAACCACCAAATCACTAATCAGAAACACGTGATGTTCAAATAAAGAGCATTTGAGAGTGTTCTTAGATTTAAGTTATAGTTACTACATGTATTTGCTGTCCGTTGAACTGCATGGGTATGCTAATCGGAACGTGACCATCAACATAGACAAAAACAACAAACTATAAATAACAAGGGGCAAATGAACCATTGATTTTAGTCACCAAAATTCCATTTGCATATTGAATGGTAAATTATGGCCATCCAGCTAAGAACACAATACAGTTAGCAATTTCTGAATTATGCTGAACGTTTCTATATTACCAAGATTAAAATTAATGAAATAGCGTTTGTTATCTGTAAACATACACACAACACATTGTAACTAGGAACTTTGAAATTATTCTACCACTCAAAAATGAATTCACACATTTTCTACTTGAAGGCGATGCAAACTAAATCAGGTTGGAGATATTATCAGTTTAGGCGATTCTTTTCTATATAAAAAATACAGTTTTTAGGTTGTTTTATGATGATGTTTACCAATTTAAGTCCTCTTGCTTAAACATATTCCCGGTGCTTTAAACATATAAATAACATGACGCATACCAAACTTTTGTCTCTCAACCGAGACAACAATTTGGTAACGCAAGAAGTTTACTGGTGTAATAAAGAGACTGAAACCGTCATTTCTTTTGGCCCCGATATATATGTTATATGGGCTTCAACAAACACTTTATTTGGGTTTTTCTCCGGCATAGTAAAAACGTTTCAAACTACACCATATATAGCAAGAAGGGCATGGTCATGATTGTAACCTAACGTCTGGTGATATGTTATTTTGTTGACCAAAAACACGTATTAACTAACCTTTCTACTTACAGTTATTTGTCAAGAACTTTCTTTGTATCGGCTTGACCATTCAGATTAGATATATGTGTTATCTGCTAAAGAAGATATCGTTTTAAGAACTTTGGAATCTGTTCTACATTAAGCTACGGGGTTTCAAAGAACACAGGAGGTGTTGGATAATAATTTTCAATAATAGTAGTATAACGAACGCCCGGTTGAAGAGAAATTTTCCACACTTTACGTGCAAATATAGTAACTACGGTTTTAGATATGCGTATGCAAGAGAAGCACGTAATTATAATATTATGCTAAGCAAATAAAACTTTGGATTGATCCAACGTATGACAAAACATGAGATTAACAAACTTGTGGTATTTATAAATTAGTGCCCATGTGCTGTATTTACAAATAAAGTTAACGCCTACGTATAATCATTCACATGTGAAACTATGATTGATGCAAAGTATCGTCCGAATGTATTCTCGTCAGATGCAATGTAAGTACTTCGTTAGCACTTTGCCACAGAAGGTGTGTGGGTATGTGAGTGGCACTAGGCTATTTGTATTCGTTATTACGTTATGCAGCCTCAATACATGAAACTTGCACTGACATTTTTTGTATGAACACAATAAAAAGCTGTACCGATAAATATCTGAGTTTCTATCAACGTTATAAAATGTCAGTAAACCAACGTACACTTACTGGGTGAGCTTGTTTACCATTACTAAGGGCACAGTCCCGGATTAACCATTAGGCAGATTAGGCAACTGCTTATGGGCCCCGCGACTTTTAGGGGGCCCCATGAGACCGTGACGAAAGAATTGTTGTACTTACTTACTTAGCCTTAATTAATTACTGGACAAAGACAATTATTTTATATCAATGTTATGTTCCGATTATATGCTTGACATTGTCTTGCCAACCTTTGAACTTGTAGGCAAATTTATTCCTGCGAAATCGACCCGGCACTGGGGCGTGGGCCCAAAACGTTGCACTGCCTTTGGGCACCCGCGTTGATAATCCGGCAATGTGCGCACAAGACATGCCATTACTATTTGAAACAAATAACGTTAAACACTAATACCTAGCAAATGGCTACCACACGATACTCTCGTTAAGATTTTGCTCGATAGAGTTGCTTCCTTTGATATGATACAGTCCGCCCTTGTCTTGGATCCGGTACGAGGCCAGTTTGATCAAGTTTTGCTCCTGTTCCGTCACCATTCGTTTAATCCTGTCAGTGGTCTCTTTGAACACAAACTCGTCCGCCTGCTCTTGCAGACTTATTTTATGGTCGATTTCGATGACGTTTTTGCCGTGAAGGGACTCCAACGGTGCCGTGTTCTTGGCGATGATCTTACCAACCTCGGCCAAGACGGCCTTCGGATTATGTGTTGCTTCGTCGTCGGAAAGTAGTTTTATTGTGGGAAAGTGTTCGCTTTGTCGTAATTCTTTGTATGTGCACGGGACGCAAATGCAACAGGAGTTTACGACACTGTAGAAGGAGGTTACGACGTCACCTTGACAGAGTCTGAAACATGGATTAAAGAATGTATCAAACGAAATGCATACATATACATATTAATTAACTATTTTGGTCTTACCAATTAAACCTTAACGTAGGTTTCCTGACAACAAATGCTTAGTATAATGAACGTAAATGCCTATAGTAAGGCACGGGACGCAAACGCAACAGGAGTTTACGACACTGTAGAAGGAGGTTACGACGTCGCCTTGACAGAGTCTGAAACATGGATTTAAGAATGTATCAAACGAAATGCATACATATACATATTAATTAACTATTTTGTCTTACAATTTTAACCTACCCGTATGTTTCCTGACAACAAATGCTAAGTATAATGAACGTAAATGCCTATAGTAAGGCGGTCTTATAGTCTTTCGGCCAATCGATGTTGGCCCATTTCCATCGGTGCTTCAATCAATCGACCTTTCGGTCATTTAGATAGCAGTCATGGGTCGCTGAATGTGACCGATACTAAGAATAAGAAATATATAAGTTTTACGATAAAACATTTAATGTGAAAGCCCTCTTGACCGCTTAAACAAACAAGTTAAAATCACACATTCATACCACATATTATTTCTATCTTTTTTACCACTATTTACTTAACGTGTATTTGCTATTTCAATTCGTGTATTAAGATTAGGATATTAACATAGAGATGTTAAAAGGCAGTCGACAATAAATAGAATTATTTAAACTGGGAGATATTTGTTTAAAAACCATATCACATAGTTAATGTAAGAAAAACTGTTCGATGCTCGAGACTCTTCTATAAAAAATAAAACATCCAGCTAGAACAGACATAAATAATAAAACGCGAGTTCATCTTGATACAGGAACGCTATAAACCGCCGACACCATTTGTCCGATTAACTACAAGAACTTTATTTGCCAAAATATGTTTAAACATAAAATATTTTGAATTGATGTGTTACAAAAAGCCATTCGTTTGTAAATGTACTTAGCATTGAATACCTCAAATATGAGGATTGTTAAAATACAAAGGCGTGTTGATAAACCACGGGTAATATCAATAGATATGCACATATGCGTTCTTATATGCGTGTATAAAAGTACATGGTCTCTATCGAGATAATCTCGCAACGCCACTTATGGGACTCGGTCGTATTATGTCAGAGTGCTTGGGACGCTATAACATATATCCCAAATAATTTACGCAAACATTACGATCATGTTATCTAAATAATCTAAAATGAAATATGTCTCCATGATGTAGCGGTATTTCAGATAAAAGTTCGTCAACCCCACTGAGTTCATCATATAACATGATTTAGGCTTTACACGATACACGGACAAATTTATAATATTGAAAACAAAATATTATGCATTCAAATACTGCTACTAAATCTTGTTTGTTTAGGTGTCCGTTTTTATTATAGTTTTTCGATAACTGGAACAAACTGTTACCAGTTGGATAAAAGTAGTTTTATTTTCACACAGTAAAATATATTTTTAATAGGTTGAGTCATTTTGTTGATGTCAGTAACATCATTGTTATATGTTCTGTTTCGTAAAGGTTTCATTGGTTTTCATTTTCACAAAAAACGCATAAAAGTGTTGATAAAAAATCTTGTTACGTAACGGTATCGTTATTCATCGATAACCTTTAATTAACTATATATGTGTCATATAATACCATATTACAATTGTTTATAATAAACATACAATTTGCATTTGGAGTTGTTCTCTGTGTCATGGGTTCTCATTTTAAACAGCAAAAAACACTTACTTATCGAACCGCCTTGTCATTCGCCAGAAAATTGTGTAAAATGATGTAATATTGAGTAATGCTGTTTTATTTTAAATAGCAATGAGGTAGTTTTGACATAAACCGAGGTAAGAAGTGTTGGTGAGAAATGCTAATAGGATTCATTTCAGATTGAAATAAAGGTTTTTGTAGCAAAAAAATAATGTCAACATTAATGAGCACCACCATATGGTTTTAATTTCTCCTAAGTAGCAAACGCAAGATTGAAATTTAACGTCATTTTATCTCTAAGAATACGTTTGAAGCAAAACATCTGCTCACATAGCATTCTAACAATGAGTCTTATCTGCTCATGTGCCTGTAAACGGTAATTCTTTGTGTTTGCTTTCAATAACCATTTAAAGTTTGGGTGCGTAAGGGATAGTGCTTTTTCGTTTCCAGGAATATTTAAACAAATTGTAGAATAAATTGAAGCATTGTTCATATCCCTCGTCGCGGGTCCTAAATACATTTGGTGTTGCAAATGCCAATTCTATATCATGAAAAAATAAAGACAAATTAACCCAATAATAAGTAAAACATTCAAATAGATTTCAAATGACGATGTCCCGCTTTATATAATGTATCGAATAATATAATTATGACACACCATTCATAATCGCAACGGCTTCGCCGCGTGTTTGTCATTTTGTAACAGTGCATGTCATCGTATGATTAAATGTATGTCATAAATTGAAAAACAAAACGTGCTACAGTGATAAATTATAGAAGCACATTTACTTCGTATTGCATGCAATAATGTTGCGATGAAACACTTTCAAAAAGTGGATTACCTGCAATGTGCTTTGATAGTTGTCCAATTAATAAAGTAAAAAAACAATTATGCCAAGGACTATGAAATATGTAATTGCTATACAGTACTTCGCTTCGCTTACATATTGACTGTATAGAAACGTATATGATATGTTGTGCATCAATGTACAATCTGCTTAATTACCCATAAATTATAAAATAATGAGGTAAACCATTTTATTACGTTTTGTTCTCTGTATAAAACGGTCTAACATTGTATTGGCAAATTACAGGTGGGTCGTTTGGCCTTAAAATAAAACCTGCATAATGATCAAATACGCAATATGTAAAATAGCTTTGAACTTTGCTCTCAGTATGTAAATTCACATTATTGTCTTGAGAGAAAATTACACTTTCAACGGGCATTTTAGGGTTATCGTACAAAAGTCAATGCTAAAAACAAATAATTAAAGGGTTTCTCGAATTCACATGATGTAGCGTGAATGTGGGGAATGTGCAGGGGAACAATTTTAATTCATATATTTCAGTTTCCATTGGGCAAGGTTTTCAAAAAGCTTGGCAACTACTTTCACAAGTTAAGCATTGTTGTTCCATATTTTAATGCCTTGCCCATGTACACACACAGTCGTTGAAGCTCATAATAAAACAATACAATAGTCAGTTATAAATACTAAGCAAATCTGGTATCGAAACATGTTAAACAGGCGTTTGAACACGTTAATAGTACAAATTAAGTTTGAATTTATACATGTAAATGGTATCAGTTAGATCTCGGGTGATAACTTCGAAATAGTTAAGACATATTTGTTTAAAGAAATAACTAAAGTGTGGCCATGACGTATGTGTATTATACGAGCATTTTTTGTTAATAATTGTTTCCAAGTTAAACACACATTTCGTTGACGTGTTTATGTATTTTAAGATATTAAGCATTTTATTGATAAGTGTTCATTATAATTAATTGTGACAATGTTAATTAAAAGTTCATATATAATGTTTGTCAACGTGCTGGGCGGAGGTATGATTTGCTCATATCTATAGTCAGTTATATTATTCGCACGCAATATATAAATATTAATGCATTAAAACGATGGTTATACTACAGAGTAACTCCATATATTGTGACGAAAGATAATTTGATAAAATTGGCTTCTCAAAATTATCTGATTGCTAAGAAGAATAATTCATTGGTTTACATCGGAGTAGACACTGACGTGTCGTACATGCGAATGAAAAATAGAAATAAGATGTGTGTTATTGTGTACCATGTCCTCAAAAATCATAAAGCTGTCATAAGTTAAGCACATATTCTTGATCAGATATTTCTTTCAAGTTTGTGATGAATGCAAAGCTTTACAATATCGTCAAGGACAAATGCGTTTCTGTAGAAAATTTAATAAGCAAGTGAAAGGTTGCGGGTATAAACGAACAAAGGGAACTCTAATATGTTTTACCGATGATACTTTTGTTCATTTCTTAGGTTTACGAAGACGGTCAATTAATGAAATACGTACATATTTTGTGTCCTTTTTTTAATATGAATATCTAAATAAGAAGCATCAACGGCAATTTATATTAAAAAAGTCTGCAACGATGCATAACTTGTAAATAGATATAAAATTATGAGAACAATGTAATGAATGTGCCGTTTCAAAACGTAACTTACACCAACAATGACGGGCTTTATTATTAAGATCAATTCACAAGTATTTGTTTGCAATATAAAGTTATAATCGTTTAACAATAAAATACTAATAATGCTTCTTGTAACACAAATGCAAATATTGGACATGATTGAAATGAGCAATTAAGAACAGATTGTCATACCAGTATTACTGTTATAACATTAGTAATGTCTTGCTGAAATATAACATCAAGCAATAACAAAATACTTTGAAAGAAACAAAACGATGATGGTACATGTACACATATTTGATCGATTACACAAACTGAGTTTATATTTCAATGAAGAGAGTTGTATAACGTATTGAATAGCGATGCGTTTATGTGCATTGAAGTGCAAATCCACTCGATTGTTGTACCATCGTTTAATCTGATTATAGATTGAAAAATAAATAAAAGCCTGAAAACCGCTCATACAAGTGTATCCTGTATAAAATGTGAATTTTTATTATTGTTGTTAAATTGAACATGTTATCGAAACCAAGACTGTCAAGTTCCAATGCATAGGTTTTAAATGGTATTCATTGTATCTGTGCATTAGATATTAGCGGTTAAAGTCTATGTACCAGTTATGTGCTCCATTTAATTTACGCATGAAACCACATGCGTGTTTCTATGACTTGTACCATTCAATGTATTATCACACCGATGTGTTCGTTTTACGTGTCATGCAAATTGCAATATGGCAAAGCTATGCATGGAAAATTTTAGCCGAAATTCCGAAAGACAGACAAACAAACACACAGACACATACACAGAGAGACACTTATACATTAAAACACCACAAATAGACACTCTGACAGAGAAAAAAAGAGACAGATTTACAAACAGCCAACCAGACATCATAAAAGAATAGAAAGACAGCCACACACACAGACAAGCAGTAAGCTAAATATACAATGACAGTAACTGTCGCGAAGCTAGTAGCATTAGCAAAATAACTACGACTTATTATACCTGTAAAAATGCGTTGGCGGCAGTTTGGGTCGATTATGAGTCACCTGTAATTGGTTGAACTCTTGTAGAACCTGAAGAGTCCCGTGGTTTTCATCACACAAGTGGCATCCGCAGTTAGTTAATGTCATAGCCAAACTCCGACTCTGCACCGACTCACTGTGCAGCCGTCGAATGGAGTACTTCAAACCGTTGAATTTCTTAGTCATTGAGTCAAAGTTAGACAGAAGCGTTATATTGTCCACGTCCTCCACGTTGTAACCCAGCGAATCTCCCGGATCGGCGGTGTACATTCGCGGCGCCTCTTTCCCGCAGATAGGACAACACAGCTTCTCGTTTAGGGACGGCGTCATGTGTTTGCGTATACAGCTGTGGCATAGCACGTGACCGCAAGGGAACGTGTCGGGAGCCTTGCCGATTGCGACGTCCATGTACTACTCTTTGTCACTGACTCGTCGTATTTTCCTCTCGCCATACTGGCTGCGACTGACTGCATACACGGGCTTCAAGCCGTTTGGGGGTTCCGTAGAATGGAACACATCTTCATGAATACCGTTTAACTTTATTCCATTTGCCATGACGTGTGTTAATTGCTGTTATGAGAACATTGCCAAGGCCTCATTTGTTAACTCGTTTGGTAAAACTTTGCCTGTGAAAATGTGTATAGTTTGCACACCACTACTGCCGATTAGAAGATATGCATTTCTTCCGATCGTCTGGTTTTGCGCCAGTAGTTTTGTTCAAATACGGCCATTTACCTATACGGGAAAACAGCACAAACTCCTCTTCCCATATACGCACCGTATCAGTAAAAGCTCGTTTTTGCACAAGTTGAACGTAACGATATGTTAGCTTAAGTTTCACACGTTCGTGTGTATCGATCAATAAACTAAAGTCACAACCGGTCGTGGTAAATCATTTTGCCTTGTTTGAACTTTTGAAGCGCCGTCCATAAAAACATTCACGAAATTAAATTAACATAATAGCGCGGAGAATATTGTGGGCGTTTCACTTCGCCGGATGCACGTATCATCAGCGTTTCATATCTGAAAGAAGAGAAAGCAAAAACTTTGTAAAGTTTATTACACTATTATTTCTAATAAAATAGTTTGTCCGTCATGCTTAACGAGCGCGTTCAAGTGAATTTTAGTGTGCAATCTTTCCGCTTAAAAAAAATCAGAAACTAATATGTTTTAATTTATAAAATATCAATTGATGGTGATGCATCGCGTAAAGCGTATCCTCTTTAAACTGCTGAATTATCAAAAACGTGAATGTTTTTCATAAAAATGAAGTATAATTCAGTTTGTGTTGATGAAGCTCCGATTTCATAACAACAAGTTAACAAGACCGATGTGTACACACTATGCTTAAATCTCGGAACGTTTATTGCGATTATTGAAAATAAACAATACGATACTAGTATACCATTTAAATCTTAAGTTACAAACATGAATTAATCCAAACTCAGAGAAATCCTTTTCTTTGCATTTTCATCCCACTATAAATTTATGTGACTGTATGACAATTACATCATCGATATAAAATATTGTGTACCAATTTTGTGAACAAATAAATCTAATGATGCCTTTTGCCAAGGGTTACTACTTTTATCTCTATAAGATTGGGTTAATGGTAATGAAACCTCTACAGTAGAGTGGTTTTATATCTATTTAGTGCCCTTTTATTGTGATCTATTCTCTGAAATGTGGTCTAAATGACGATTTCTGGCGACGTAGGTCAATTTTACAATAAACCNTGATGGTAGTGATGATGATGATGATGATGATGATGATGATGATGATGATGATGATGATGATGATGATGATGATGATGATGATGATGATGATAATGATGATGATGATTAGGATGATGATAAGGATGATGATAAGGATGATGATAAGGATGATGATAAGGATGATGATGATAAGGATGATGATGATAAGATGATGATGGTGACTTATAATTGTTCGTGTTGCTGTTGTTGATGCTCCCTCTTAATCAATACTCATAGTTAACCCAGAAAAGGTTCTTTCTTATAAAATAAAAGTACTTCTACGGTCTGTTATCCTATATATGGTGTTGTCTTCACTTTTGTTATATGTTATGTATTTTTCCACTCTGATCCATTTTCGTTGTAAATGTACCTGTGTTGTATAGTTATTTATATGTAAGTTCGAGACATAAAATATGTTCAACGTAACTAAACATCACAACTCATTACATGTGTTTTTTTATATTTAATTAAAAAAATATTATAATTAACAAATAAGCAAACAGTAACAATTAAAAGCAAATACGGAATGAGATTCGACCTTTAACTAACAATTGAATTAGATCGTAACAATACACAAGCACATACGTCGCAAAATCTGAGAAAAAAGAAACACTTTATGTTACAAAAACTATATAAATAAGTATATTCAACTTCTTGTTTCGTTGACAACTTGATATTGATGCATAGGTATTTGTATGTACACCTTATTGTACACTTTAATTTAGCGGACATCTTCAGATGGTGGTCAAACCTTGCTTTAAAAAATTGTTTTGTTTCAAAATTCGTTGTGTTGATTTTGTTGCAAACAAAGTTTAATTGAAATAATAATTTTGTTTCAAAAATTAATTGTATTTGGTATTGAAAAAATCTCTTTCTGAAAAAAAATGTGTTGCATTTTTTTTATTGCAAACATATAAGAAAAGTAAAACTCCGCTTGTTGATTTCATTTCTCAAAACATAAAACACAACATTGACAAGAAAAATGTATACCGATGTCCATACATAGCTTCGATTTAATATCAAAACTAAATCAGCATGTATTCCCATTTAGACAAAAAAAAGAGCAAATGTAATACCAATTCAACTATTTACACAGATTCACAACCACACATCATGTATAATCATGTATAATCATTGAACGGATTGAATAAATACAATAACATAAAAGCAAACAACCAGTAGCACCTATGTGAACTTGAATACAACAACAAAAACAACATCAATAACAAACAATGCACTTTGTAGATTTTTAAAAACGTTGACTTAAACGTACAACTACACCATATTATTAAACAACAAAACTACAGTCCAAATCTATTTTCATGCAAAAACATCAGTAAATATAATCACATCTATAATGGAGATATGAACGGAACAAACTAAATTACATAGATCGACATAATATGTGTGAAGCCAAACTTACGAACAAGACGGGTTTCGAGCATAACATCTGCACATTGACAAATAAGCCTGTCTTATGATGCTCATATTCGCTATTTCCCAAGGAAAATGAGTACAAAAATGATTAAGTTGCACTTCGCGCTTTATAACTTCTTTGAACTACTTTTTGTCAACTATGTAGACTGCTCAAACATCGACCCTACAAATGGTCGTAAACTTCGCAATTAACCAAATTCTTCAGGAAGTAATAAACGTACCGGATTTAAGGAGTGACCCTTCGTTGAGTTAGGTTTATCTGATTTTTTGCAAAGGTTTGAATTCTAATTCTTGAAAAGTAACTCGCATTTGCGTTCTTCAAGTAGTTGTTAAATAACCAAATACTTCCAAATCAGAACAAAATTATGTTCAAATAAAGAGCCTTCTAGAGTGTTCTTAGATTCAATAAGTTATAGTAAATGCATTGATTTGATGTCCGTTAAACTACATGGGTATTCAAATCGCAAAGGAGTTAAGTGATCAACATACACAAAAACAAATTATCAATAACAAGGGGTAAATGAAGCATTAATTTTAGTCACCAAACAATTACATTTGTATAGTTAATGGTTAAGAATGGCAACCCGGCTAAGAACAAAACACAATTAGCATTTTTTGACTAACGCTTAAATTTTCGGTATAACCAATGGTTAAATTAATAAAATGTCGTTTGTAATCTGTGCACTTATACACAACAGATTGCTGATAGGAACTTTGGAATTAATCTACAAGTCATTAAACGTAGTCCCAAATGTTCCACGCGAAGACAATTTAACATATTTCAGTCAGATCCAAGATACATTCAGTTAAGGCGTTTCTTTTCTATTTAAAGATACTTTTTGAGGTTATTTTCTCATGAAGTTCACCGATCGAGATCCTCCTGCTTTTACATATCCCCGGTGCTTTAGTAATTAAATAACAAGACCCAAACAGACGTTTGTCTCTTAACAGTTTGGTAACGCAAGACACTTACAGATGTAATAGAGAGGCTTCCACGGGGTCATTTCGTTTGACCATGTAGAGCACCAGATACACCGTGGAATCTGTTCCGCTTAAGGCAAATGTGTTTCAAAGAACACATGGTGTTGTCGGACCACAATTAAAAATAGATATTATCACAAACGCCCGGTAGAAGGGAAAACCAATTTACCATATCTTAAGTGCAAACATAGTAACTACGGCTGTAAATATGCGTATGCGACAAGAGATGTAATAATGATATTATTCAATGTGATTGCTTTGCAAATAAAACTTTGATCTGATCACACACCTGACAGAACACGAAATGAGCAAAGCTGTGCTATTTACAAATGAAGTTCCCAAATGTGGCATTTATAAATTAAGTTAACGCCTACGAATACTCATTCACATGTTATACTATGACTGATGTAAAATATGGTCCGTATGTATTCTCGTCTGATGAGTTGTAAATACTTTTTCGTAGCACTACGATACAGAATTGTGTAGGTAGGGTGAGTGTTGGCGCTAGGCTATTTTCGTTGTTACGGTATGCACCTTCAATATATGAAACTTGCACTGACATTTTTTTATGAAAACAATAACAAGCTGTACCGATTATTATCTTATTTTCTGTCAACGTTATAAAAATGTCAGTAAACCTCCTAACACTTACTGGGTATACTGGTGTACCATTTTAAATTACACAACACATGTCATTTAGATTTTAAACAAATTACGTTAAACACTAATACTATATAAAAGGGCTACCACACGATACTCTCGTTCAGATTCTGCTCGATAGAGTTGCTACCCTTGATATGATACAGCCCACCCTTGTCTTGGATCCGGTACGAGGCCAGTTTGATCAAATTCTGCTCCTGCTCCGTCACCATTCGCTTAATCCTGTCAGTGGTCTCTTTGAACACAAACTCGTCCGCCTGCTCTTGCAGACGTATCTTATGGTCGATTTCGATGACGTTTTTGCCGTGTAGGGACTCCAACGGCGCCGTGTTCTTGGCGATGATTTTACCAACCTCGGCCAAGACGGCCTTCGGGTTGTGTGTAGCCTCGTCGTCGGAAAGTAGTTTTAGCGTGGGAAAGTGTTCGCTTTGTCGTAATTCCTTGTATGTGCACGGGACACAAATGCAACAGGAGTTTACGACACTGTAGAAAGAGGTTACGACGTCACCTTGGCAGAGTCTGAAACATGGATGAAAACAATTTATCAAACGAAATGCATAAACAAACAAAACAATAACTATTAAGAACATACCACTTAACATAAACGTGCTTAAACACATGCTAAGTATAATGCACGTAGATGCCAATTGTAAGGCGGCTATGTAGTATGTCGGTCAATCGGTCTTGTTATAGATCCGTCGGTCCTACAGTCAATCGACCCTTCGTTAGCAGTCATGGATTGCTGCATTTGACCGATACTTAGAATAAGTTTTTAAGTTTTTAAATAAAACATTAAATGTGAAAGCCCTCTTGACCGCTTAAACACACACAATATATTCACACAATCATACCAAATGTTATTACAATCTTTTCCCATTATTTACTTAACATATATTTGTTATTTCTATTCGTTTCAAAAGAGGATATTAACATTGAGATGTGAACAAGCAGTCGCAATTGAATGGAATTATTTAAACAGAACTGATACAAAAAGTATGCATGTAACAAGAAGATATTTGTTTGAAAACCACATCGCAAAATTAATGTAAGAAACACTGTTCGATGCTTAAATCATTGCGTTGAAAAGAATTAATTAAACAAAACTAATATAAAAAGTGTATATATAACAGGGAGATATTTAAACATTTGATATCAGATACTAAATGTAATAAATACTGTTCGGTGCTAAAGTCTCTGCTATAAATGAAGAAATATTTTACTATAACAGTAATACAACATCAAAAGAGACTAAATCTTGATGTAATAAAGCGAACAAACCGCAGACAAAATGTGTCTCATAAATAACAATCACATTTTGACCAAATTTGTGCATACTTATAATATTTTGAAACAATTGTTTTTCAAACAGCCATTCGTGTGCCGCTGTAAAGTATAGTGTCAGAAGATAATGGACGTTATTAAATATCAAATAATTTACGCAACATTTAATATCGTGTTATCGTTATTACTAATCTAAATTGAAATAGGGCGCCATCATGTTGCAGTATTTCAGGTAAACGGTCGTCAACCTCGATGAATTTATGTTAGTACGGATTTAGGCTTTACATGAACAAATTCTTAATATTGAAAACAAAATATTACGCATTCAAATACTGCTACGTAATCTTGTTTGTTTGGATGTTCGTTTTTATAATTGTTTTCGATAACCGGAACCAACTTGTTACCTGTTGGATAAAAGTAGTTGTATGTCCACACTGTAAAATATATGTTAAATCGCTTGAGTCATTTTGTTGATGTCAGTACCGTCATTGGTATATGTTCTGTGTCTGTAAGGTTTCATTGGTGTTCATTTTCACAAAAAAGTATTTGTAAGAATCTTGTTTCGTAACGTTATCGTTATTCATTAATAACCTTTAATTCCCTATATCGGTGTCTTAAAATACCATATCACAGTTTTTTTGTTAATATGTTGTTGGCGTTTGTAATTGCTCTATTTGTTATGAGTTCTCTTACTTATCGAACCGTCATGTCATCCGCCAAATGTGACTTGTAATGTTTTAATAATTGGTAATGATTTTAATTATTTATGCCAATGAGGTAATTTGAACAAAACCCCAGTTAAAGTGTCGGTGAGAATGGTTATTAGCATTTTATTTCAAAGAAATAGACAGGAATATTGACACAAAGACAATTATAACATTAAACCAAACATTTTAATATCCACACAGCATTCAAATTATATCAGCACAGCCATGTCGCTCAAATTTCTCCCAAGTAGCAAACGAAATATTTAAAATAAAAGTCATTTCATTTATAAGAACATTTTTGAAACAGAACATCTGCTCACAGTACCTTTGCACGATTAGTGTTATTTGCTGATATGCCTGTGAACGGCCATTCGTTATGTTTGGTGTTAATATCCATTTAAAGTTAATATGACATACAGACAAATTAACAAAATAATGACTATTAAATGCAAATAGATTTCAAAGGACGATGTTCCTCTTTAAAAAACGTATCTTTTTATATTTGTATGGCGCACCATTCAAAACCAAAAGAGATTCGCCACGTGTTTATTATTTTTAAACAGTGGATGTCATCGTATGATTAAAAGTCTGTCATTTATAGAAAAAAAAAACGTGCGACGACAGTGATAGATTATAGAAACACATTCGATTCGCGTTGCATGCAATAATGTAGCCATGTAACACTTTCAAGAACGTGGATTAACTGCAATGTGCTTTAATAGTTGTCCAATTTATAAAGTACAGAAACAAAATATGCAAAGGAATATGAAATATTTCATTGCTATACAATAATTCGCTTCGCTTACATACTGATTGTATAGTCACGTATATGATAAGTTGTACAACAATGTACAATCTGCTTCTTTGCCCATGAAGAATACTGTAAGGCGGTAATATTGTTTCATTACGTGTAGTTCTCTGTTTACAAAGGTCTTACATTTCTTTTGTTGGGTCGTTAGGCATTAAAAGAAAACCTGCATAATGATCAAACACGCAATATGTAAAATAGCGTTAAACTTTGCTCTCAGTATGTAAATTCACATTATCGTTCCAGAAATAATCATGTAGGTGAAATGTTGGTGTTATCGTAATTATAAACTTAAATGGATGAATCGAATAATTGAAAGGAATTCCGACATTCAAATTAAGTAGCTTGCTTGCAGCGAATGCTCAGGAAAAAAATCAATGTCTTCTCTAATTTTATTTTAATTTCCCATTGAGTAGGGTGTTCTTCAAGCTCGGGGACTGCTCACACGTGTGAGATATTTGTTCCTGCTTTTGCAGCTGGCGATTTACGTTCAATTTATTCATATTTGTGATGCCTGCCTTTCCCATGTACACACACACACACAAACGTTGAAGCTCTTAATCAAACAATACGATAAGTCAGGTAAACATGGTAGGCAAATCTGGTATCGGATGACATCTTAAACAGGCGATTGAACACGTTAATGGTACAAATAAAATTTGAATGTATACGTATCAATTAGATCTGGGGTAATAACTTCGAAAAAGTTCAAACATATTTGAGTAAAGAATTTCCTAAAGTGTGACCATGACGTATGTGTATAATACAAGCAGTTATTGTTAATACAAGTTTACAAAAAACACACACGCATCGTTGGTGTTTTCATGTATATTTAGATATCGAGCATTTTATTCCAAAGTGTCCCTTACAATAAATTGTTACAATTTACATTAACATTTCATATATAATGTTCGTCAACGTGCTTTGGCGGAGGTATTATTTGCTCATATCAATAGTCAATTATAGAATTCGAAAGCAAGTTATAAATCTTAAATGCATTTAAACGATGCTATAATTAAATTAATTCCATCTATAATGACGATATTTACATTCAGAAAATTGAATAAAGTTGTTTTTTTTTTTAAATTATGCAATTGCTTAAGAATAAGAATGTATCGGTTTACTTGGGATTATCGAAATGACGTGCCATACATGCAATAACAATGATAATTGAAGGCGTACGTTGTATGACTGCATCGTTCATAAAGCTGTATTGAGCTAAGCACATATTCTTGATCCGCTATTTGTTTTCAATTTGCTGATTTATAGCTTAACAATATCGTCAATTACAAATGCGGTTCTGTAGAAAATGTATTACGCATGTGGCAGGACGCGGGTATTAACATATAAAGGGAACTGTAATATGTTTTTCCAACGATACGTTTCTTCATTTCTTAGGTTTACGAAGACGGTCAATTCATGAAATACGGACGTATTTAGTGTATTTTTTTAATATGAGTATTTATAATTCGTCATCAATTGCAATAAATATATGTTTTGCAACGATGCATACCTAATATACAGACATATTATAATGCGTTAAATAGTATGAATTTGCCGTTTCAAAACGTAACTTGTATAACAATGACGGGCTTTATTATTTAGATTTTTTTTATAATTAGTGGTGTGCAATATAAAGTTATAATCGTTTAACAATAAAGTACTATGTATATTGCGCATATAAGAAACGATTACCATGAGCAATAACGAACATGTTGGCATACAAATATTGCTGTCATAACACTACTAATATCTTGTTGAAATATTACAGGCAATTACAAAAGGCATTGCAAGAACAGAAACGATGATGATTGATAAACATGTTTGATCGATTACTCAACTTGGGTTCATAGTTCAATGCAGAGAATTGTATAACGTATTGAATGACGATGAGTTGATGTGCATTCATGTGCAAATCAGCTCGAGCTTTATAATACCGTTTAATCTCAGAAAAGATTTAAAAATAAACTAAAGCATGAAAACCGCTCATACAAGTGTATATTGTATTAAACGTATATTGCAATTGTTGATATTAAAGTGACCATACAAAGTTCCCCGTACAAAGACTGTCGACTGCCAATCCATGGTTAAGGGTATTCATTTTGCCTGTGTAGTAAGTATAAGAGTTTAAGATAAATGTAACAATTATGTATCCCAATTAACTTACGCATGAGACCACATGCATGTTTCAATAACGTGTTCTATAACATGTACCAGTCAATGTATTATGAAACCGATGCGACGGTATAACAATTCCAAAATGAATGGACTCCATCCAAACATATTGCAAACTTTTAATTATTGTTTGACGTTGCTGAATCGTCTCATTTAGACGGAGTGTTTTATAAATCTTTTAAAATTGTGCATTCAAAAACCGTAAGGCTCCTTGCCCGTTGTCGGAAGAGTCACCAACTTAAATGCATATTAATTTAGTATACGTCAATATTGTCTTATAAACGAAATAAGAAAGTTATTTACAAACGTGATTCCGACTTCGCTAAGTTTACTTCCTTAGTGCTTATTATCTTAATTGGAATAAAAAATAGACACAGATTTAAATATTTACAGTTCTTATACTAATGTATGTATTGAATATCTTGTTGGTAAAAATGATATGAAACAGGTGAAAATAATAATAATAAACCAATTGTTGATAATGTAAGTAAATTGCGATACGACCGGGTTATGTACTAACAATATTAGACGAAATTCAAAAATGATTTATTACCATTGTATTGATTGTAACATATATTTTATATTTTATAACACATTAAATATGTTAACTACGGACGGACGAGAACAGGGCGGGTCGGATAAATGTTTTGACTGACGGATAGACGAAAAATAAACAAACAAAAAAACTGACAAACTGACACACATTCAAACACAGACGACATACACACAGACAGAGGGAGAGAGACGGATATACAAACCAGCCCTCATAGCAGAATAGAAAGACAGATAGACTCACAAACAAGCAGCTAGCTAAAAAAAATTCATGTCGGTCAATTTCTCGAAGCAAGTAGCTTTATTATTATATAATACAGTCGACTAGATATACCTGTAAAACTGCGTTGGAGGCAATTTAGGTCGATTATGAGTCACCTGTAATTGGTTGAACTCTTGTAGCACCTGAAGAGTCCCGTGGTTTTCATCACACAAGTGGCATCCGCAGTTCGTAAATGTCATAGCCAAACTCCGACTCTGCACCGACTCACTGTGCAGCCGTCGAATGGAGTACTTCAAACCGTTGAATTTCTTAGTCATTGAATCAAAGTTAGACAGAAGCGTTATATTGTCCACGTCATCCACGTTGTAACCCAGGGAATCACCGGGATCGGCGGTGTACATTCGCGGCGCCTCCTTGCCGCAGATAGGACAACAAAGCTTCTCGTTGAGGGAAGGCGTCATGTGTTTGCGTATACAGCTGTGGCATAGCACGTGACCGCAAGGGAACGTGTCGGGAGCCTTGCCGATTGCGACGTCCCTGTAATACTCCTTGTCACTGACTCGTCGTATTTTCCTTTCGCCATACTGGCTGCGACTGACTGCATACACGGGTTTCAAGCCGTTTGGGGGTTCCGTAGAATGAAACACGTCCTCATGAATACCGTTTAACTTTATTCCATTAGCCATGACCTTTGTTAATCGCTGTTATGAGACCATTGTCAAGGCCTCTTTTGGTAACTCGTTGTGTACGATATATATCAATGTTGCGTGATAAATAACATCCAAACTTTGCCTGTGCAATTTGTATACTTTCCACTCCACTAATGCCGATTAGAATATATATATTACTTCCGATATTCTGGTTTTGCGCCAGTAGTTCTGTTCAAATAAGGTCATTAACCTATACGGGAAAACAGCACAAACTCCTCTTCCCATATACGTACCGTATCAGTAAATGATAGTTATTGCGCCAGTTAAACTAAACGATATGTTAGCTTAAGTTGCACAAGTTCGTGTGTATCGATCAATAAACTTAAGTCACAACCGGTCGTGGTAGTGGTAAATCATTTTGCCTTGTTTGAACTTTTGAAGAGCCGTCCATAAAATAAAATTCTCGAAACTAAACTACCATAATAATGGCGAATACTGTGGGCGTTTCACTTCGCCGGATGCACGTATCATCAGCGTTTTATATCTGAAAGAAGAGAAATCACACATTTTGTAAAGTTAATTACACTATTATTGGTAATATATGAGTTTATCCGTCATGCTTAACAAGTTCGTTCAACTAAATTTTATCTTGCAAGCTTTCCGCATGATAAAGTCTTGAGTTAATATGTTTTAATTTAAAATATATCAATTGATGAGTATGCATTGCTTGAAGCGTATCGTTTTTAAACTGCTGAAGTATCAAAAATGAATGTTTTTCCTAGCAATGAAGTAACATTCATTTTGTATTGATGATGCTCCGATTTCATAACAGCAAGTAAACAAGACTGATATGTACTGTTAAAACTATGCTTAAACCTCGGAACTTGTATTGCGATTTGCATGCACGCATGTTCTCAAAAGTTAAAGACAAAGATGGAAATAAACAAGAAGATACTAGTTGTATACCATTTCAATCAAAAGTTCGAAACATTTATTCATCCACACTCAGAGAAAACCTTTTCCTTTGTGTTTTTATCCGACTATAAGTTGTTGTGACTGTATGGCAATGACATTATCGATATATAATATCGTGTACCAATTTTGGGAACAAATATATCTAATGATGCCTTTTGCCAGAGGTAATGCTTTTATCTCTATTACATTAGGTTTATGGTTATGAAACCTCTACGGTAGAGTAGTTTAATATCTAATTAGTGGTCTTTATATTGTGATTTATTCTTTGAAATGTGGTCGAAATGACGATCACTGGCGCGCAGGTCAATTTAACCGTAAACCAATGTGCAATTAGAAAAATCAAATTCCAACTAACTTTAACCTGCCGCGGGACTTTACATTTTAAACGTTTAAGCATCGCCTTCGTTGTTGCATACTATATTTAAATATACAAATTAAACTGTATGAATTAAAAGCTACAGCCGGATTTTTACAGTGTGTCATGCGTTGTATACTTTGTCGGGACAGTGGACAGTGGTTTAGTGGTAGGATGCTGGTCTAGGGATCGAAAGGTCCCTGGTTCGAATACCGCTCAGGGCACTGGATTTTTCTGAGCAAAAAATTAATACCTCTCTTGCTCCTCTCCAACCAGGTGTATAAATGGGTACCTGTGAGGGAAATAAGTCAATGTGCCGTGGCTGCCTATTGCGCCATATGTAAACGGACTACTTAAATCCCAGTGATCGAGGGGGGGGGGTTAATGTCGAAGTCGGCTGAAGATGCATACGTTATCGAAGCAGACTATAAACTGCGCCTTTAACCTTTGAACTTTTACTTTATACTCGTATAAATGATCAATGTCACAACATTTTGCAAAGTACCACAAACAGATTAACTTATTCAATTGTTTCCGGTTTGTACTGATATATAAATGTACATCATTTTCCAATAAATATAACTCATGAACGCAAATGTATTTTTAGTATGAGTCAACGTTCTTCGTTCTTAGTGATATTTTGCTACCTTGTGTACATTGTACTATTAAGTTTTGATTAGTTGGTTAAAACGACAACAGTCGTTTTGTCAATGTGTGCACAAGTACCTTTAGGAAAAATCAACATTCAAAACCAATATCATTTAATTTTGGAAATTGCATGTTTAACACTGTTACCAAAATTAACACAAAGGGAAATGTATTGATTATATCGCCTAAATGTTTTCAAATTGCGACCTTTGCAATCATTTAAATTACATATTCCCTACGGCAATCCACTTTGCGTAAATCAATTTAATCTTGCTTGTTCAAATTGTGTATTTGTTTGAGTTATGGAGGTGTCTTACATAAGTCACTATTGGGTGATTATAAAATGAAGTAAACATGAATGTAGTAATGGAAATCTAGGCTCGTATTACGGAAGACGACAACAAAAAGACGGATAAAATGGTATTGTTTGTATTGGTGGTGGTGATGATTATGGCGGTGATGATGATGATGATGATGATGATGATGATGATGATGATGATGATGATGATGATTATGATGATGATCATGATCATGATCATGATCATGATGATGATGATAATAATGATGATAATGATGATGGTGATGATAATGATGATGATTACGATTATTAGGAGGAGGAGGAGGAGGAGAAAGAGGAGGGGAAGGAGGAGCAGGAAGCGTAGGAGGAGGAGGAGGAAGGGCCGGAGGAGCAGGACGATGAGGAGGGGGAGCAGGAGGAGGAGCAAGACGAGGAGGAGGAGCAGGAGGAGGAGGACTGATCTATTTAACAGTACTTTAGATAAAACAGAAATTCAAATGATTATAACACAACGTTTTATACTCGCAGCTTAAATATACGTAACGTTAGATTAGATTTATCCGTTTCCGCAAATCAAATAACATGTGAATGATATTTAAATAAATATATAAAATGACACCTATAATTTTCCACGGGCGTTATTCGTAATGCTTTACAAATATTTTTGCCGCGTAACAGTGCAATCCCTTTATGAAAACAGCCATTGAGATTGAGTTTAAATTAATACTTCAATGTAGTTGCACAAGCTTACGTGCTGTCCTTTGGTTGTGTACTGTATGTACAAGGACATCCTTGAAAGAGAACGGTGTTTGACAATTTGCGTCTGAGTCATAAAATATATTTTATAAGTTTACAGAATTGCGAATCGGGCTCGGTAGACCGTATATAAAATTTTGTATAGCTGAAATGTGAACAAATTTGTGTAAAATTAACGTGATTATCAATATGTATGGGTGAAAATATGTTCTTGAGGAAATATATTTGAGCATCAATAGTTATGGGTGTAAATATGTTCATGAGAAAATATTTTTGAGCTGAATACAACGTATTTATAAGTATCGAAATATTAAAAGGCAAAACATGTGTTGATATGTTATAATTAATGCAACTTAAAAAGGACTGGTGATTAGAACCCCAAACAATATATAGCAATATAAAAATGGGAAATAAGCACAAACAACCACCGCGTTGTTGGACCCTTCAGAGCATTACGTAATAAAACGTCGCGAGGTCATTAAACTATTGCAAATTCAATCATGCATGGCTATTGTGAGAGGACGATTTCACCGAAAGATCAAGATTACTGCTGAACTTTGACTTTGTAATTAGCTCCACGTTTTAAACAAACTTTTTAAGGCATTCGTGTGGTTAAAACACGTGAGTTTTTAAATGAGTACATGCTGATACTGAATCAATGCGTCAAAAGTCATATTAAAAAAAAATAGAACACAATTTTAATGTTCATATTGAAGGATGTTGGCATATCTAAAAGTGAAATATGTTGTTTACTTTAAACGCAAGAAAATATATTGAAACAATCAAAACAATCAATATCGTAAATTGAATTTTAACAACAACAAAACGACTAGCTACAATGTGTTAGTATACTTTAACTGTATTCTTGTACATATTATATTTCAAACATCAGTGTAAGCCAGAAAAGTCAGAACGTTATCTCAAAAACTGTAAAAACTATAAGTGCATATGCGGAGTAAAATATCGCGTTTCGGTTTAACAAAGGCGTTAGTAGGTTTTATGGATAAAAAACTTTCCAACAAAACTTGAAGTCACTATCAAACATTTACAACAATCGAATACAAAACACCATTACTTTTGTCGTAGCTCTAGGAAACTTACCGAAGTAAAGCTGGAAACCATTTTATACGAAGCGTTTAACTCTTTCAGTGCTGCAACCGAATTGTGAAGGCCTTTGAAAACAGTTTGGATCCAGATGAGACGCTACAGACCGTGGCGTCTCATCAGGATCCAAACTGTTTGCTATTCTGATAGTATTCTTTGAAAAAACAATCGAAGAAAATGTTAAATTTAGAAATTCAGCAGACAACATTTTAGCAGACGACAAATATCTCAGCATGCAAAGGGTTAACCGGTAAACAGACATAAATCTAGCCCCCTATGATCCAGTCTGCAATTTAAGACATGAACATGTAATCATACACCATGCACAATTACACATGCTGTTTTCAAAAGATAAATTTAGCTTTCCGAGAAAATACTTCTTTTCAAATAACATATTTGCATTCCTATTTTGGCATTCATTGAAACAGCATCAATTCCGTTTGCAAAACTTATGGAAAATTAATGTGCATGTTGGAAAGAATATATCATCTAAGCGTATATGTTCAGGTCTTGCGCAAACAAACTTGAGTTTTTGCATTTAATTTCAATTATGTGTCAATATACGGGTGACATGTAATATTAACCGGTCTGTTATAATGATACGTAGGTGTATTTTATGGAAACGGTGAGATCTTTTATTGATGATAGTATTTCGCAGAGTGTCTGTGTGTGAGCACCATGAGTAATAAGTATTTCTACAATGTATATGTTATACAGAAACAGTAACACACAAATAAACACACCTATATTTATAAAGTAAGAGAATATTAATACGGTCGATGCAAATAAACATCTTTGGTGATAATTAATGTCATTTTCGCTGCATTTAAATGTGGTTATAAAACTGATTTAATATATTAAAATGGCAAAGTACTTTTTGCAAGAAAAACAAAGGCCAAGTATGGAATTATAAATAAAAAAATGCAACATAAGGTTTGATTGGTTAACGCTGAATGAAATAAAGTTGTATTCATCATGTTTGTATAGATTGCATACAGCAAATCAACAAATTTAACCCATCAGATAATACGATTATGTGCCGCGGGCGCATCGTTCGGTGAATTTATATTCCCATGTTATCAAATGTAAAACATTACTGAACAGATTTATTTACACAATTTACATGTTAAAACAATCTGCTAAAATGTATAAACTCGTACCAATAAGATCACGAATAATGCGATTTGTTTTACAAAAACGTTTATATTCTTACAATTATAAAGGCTTTGAAGGTATTAAAACAATATAACAATCATCTACCAGTAACATCGTTAATAAATAAAATATTGTGCATTATCATTATATTGCCCTTTATCCGAACAGTTCATTATTATATCCCACGCCCATTAGGAATACTAGTTTTGAAGTCCAGATTTGTTTTCTACATTGAATGTTCATTATAGATCTGGTACACAAATGTTTCCATAAACTTCAGCTGCTCAAATTATTATCGCATAATCCATTTTTACGGATGGACGGACATGCAGGCACACGGACAGACAGTATACCTAATATATTCCCGTCAAAATGGTTAAGGCCTAAAATAAGTGTGTCTGCATTTATCTGTTTTATTATTGGATTACACGAAAAGCCTATGAAAAGAACATGTGCAACAACACAACTTAAACTTATACTTTTTGAGGTCATGCCAAAAAGGTTTACACGCGCACTGCAAAGTTAAGTTTAGTATAAATCACGTGCCGTTCACGCTGCCGAGGTTGTACAATATTTAACTGCACGAGTTTAGTATAAGTTAACATCGCGACACAAAGTGTGTATTCTGGTCTGATATGCATAGATTGTCTGAACGTGCGTGATATATAGATGCATAATTAACATAAGTATGCAAGAAATGTACAAACTAAATACGTGCATAACATTTACATCGGGTGTTCATATAGTAACAACGTGTATCCGCATATAATTGTAACTGAACTGTCGGCTGTACACATGTAGAGCAAACAGCAAGAAACAACTTTCGTATAGCATACCTGAGGTGACACACTAAAACGCCATTTATATCAGTAACGTTAAGGATCAACAACATTTTCTTGGTCACTATTTATAAAGTATATTTGTGTTAAAGTAGCTTAATGTTAATTTTTATTTAATTTAATAGACAACGTGAAAAAATCAACCATCGATTTTAATACGAGTTCTGTGTTAACGAAGAACGTAAATAATGTGTGGTCGGTTTGAAGCACTATAATAATATGTATTATCATTTCCGCGCTATTTTTTTCGTCCCCTTAATGCCAAGGCTGACGTGTACAATCTGCCAGTCTCATCTTTACATTTGGACTGCACTTTTCTTCCCGGATAAGGAATCATTCGTTTAAGCATGCGTAAGCACATAGTCATTGCTCGATTTTAGAAAATCGTCATCAATTTGCATTTAATAACGACATTCATAAGCAAAACAACTTCCAAACAGACAGCTACAACAGGTGTGGGGTCACCACATCTGAACCTTACTTGAACCCAATGCAATACTTTACGGGCAAATTATACATCAATTACTATCCTAAAGGGCTTGATGTTATTTCTTACGAATTATTCACGCTGTAGACAATAAACTGTCAATAACCCCTTGTTCGATTGAACTTTTAACGTAAAATACTATTTTCAGAGATTATGTTCAGTAATTTAACTACATTCTAATTCATATAGGTTTGCAAATAGCCTGCTGGTTTCCTGTTAATTATGTTAAAATTTTAAAAACAAATGAGGACCTTTGTTTACATAATAAATTGTATTATTTGATTTAAAATATAAATAAAAACAATTCTTAACATTAGGGTTTTTTAAAATGATTTCATTAATTTAAAAATTTCAAGGAACAGTAAAATACAGTAACTTTTCTCTTAGCAATAAGCTCTAAATGTTCGAGTTCACTCATCAGATAGAATTTAATTTGTATATACGCTGCACAAAATTTAAGATCCTCATAAAGGTTAATCCAATCTTCGGATGTCTGTTTGATTACTGGTGTGTGAAATCTAATAAAAGGATTTAAAGTCAAACGTATATGAGAGTCAATAAATTTCTGCTTATTTAACGTAAAAATATACATATGGTCGGGTTCGTAATTTGGCCAATTCGCTTCGACAAATTGCAACTAGTTACTGCACTACAAGAAATAACATGCAGTAAATCACCGAGTCCTAGTTATTTATCCAAGATTTAGATCAATGCACTTGTCAATGGGTACGAATGTGAAAGGCTTAATTAAACACAATCATTATCTGCACGAATAATTTGTGTTCGTATAGTTTTTTAAATGCATTCACGTAACATTTTATTATGCAATGACATTCATGTGAGCTTCATTTTTTGTTAATGTTCTTTATACGTTGATTTTAGAAGAAACTTTGTAAAGAAATGTTATAACATTAGGCCTTATGTTTATAAAGTCCGCCAATTGCTGAATTCACTGAATAAATTTGAACTGATTGAGTTAGCCAAATTTGGAAAAGAAGCTCTGCTTTTAAGAAATAATATTTCTAATTGTTTTTTGTTACTTAACCTCAAAAAGTTATCCTCCGTATATAACAAGTATTTGTTCTAGCCTTTTTGTAACCGTATTCGATGCTGCTAACGTTTATTTTATAACTATGTTTATCTCTGTGATATAATTGTATGTGACATTTCTAGTGTTTAGACGATGTACACTGTGCAGGTCTGAGTAAATAATTGTCTTGTCTTTGTCATATGAAATGAGAGGCTCATTTGCACATAAACGTATACATCTCGCTATGTTCAGCAGACGTCTTTTTTGTCAATCGTTTGCTGCAGATATGAATTGAGACGATCAATAACGTTACATTCATTTCGCATTCATTCACGTATGTTTTGTATGTTTTAGAGTCATAAGTTTAGTATTGTACCAGGAATACTTTAACTGAGTTCATACATCATTATAGCGTGCATAGCATAAACATGTTTCATCTTAAATGTGACATAAAACGGATGATGTGAAAGCGGATGCTGCTGATAAAGTTGATCATCATCATGAGGATGCATTTTATTAATGACAACGAAGAATTCGACAAAATTGTATAATAAATATGATGAATATGGTGAATATGAATGTACATATTAATATAATGACGACGATGACTCTTGATGAGGAATTAAAAGAGTATGATATTTATGTTGTACAAAACGCCATACGTAATTATAATATAACGTATCTCGCAAATATAGCATACGTGTAACTTAATAAACTATAAGTATTTTCTATGTGTAAAAGTGGTTGATCAACCGTCATGACAGGTGACTAATCCTCGTAAGGACCACAGCAACATGACCCGCACTGACTTTAATGTATAAGTTTACCAGAGAATTAATCGTTGCTCAGCATACGATCGCATAAAATTGTCAGTTGTAAGTAGATTTCACGTCAATGCGCACGAGTATACATGGTAATGTATTCTGTTGCGTGTTAAACACATTTATATGAGCAACGTTTACAAGAACAGCTTAGTTACACGTCTTAGAAGGTTATTTGACTGAGTGTTCTGGTGAAGTGTTCTTTGAAAAAATGTTTATATTGGATAATATAATGACCAATATACGACGCTGATAAATGTTATGCTGAAGCCGACAAATAAGTGAGACGTCTAGATAAAGAAATTGAAATATAATGGTGAAGATAATGAGGAAGATGATGATGACCATGATGATGAGTACCGAAGGGTCGATATTAAATGATCATAAAATACATACCTAACAATCATATCTTTTAACACAATACGTCGATATATTTTTCCTTATTTATCCTTATATATGTATACTAAACAATAATTTTAAACATGCTAAACACATCTTTAATCATCCTTTAAAGCTAATTAACTAGTTTGTTAAGGTGCACCTTGACTAGACACATGAATACCACAGAAAAAAAATATCAAAACGAATTTCGACTCAGCACTCACTGTAAACTAATAAATATACCAAATGTAATTTTATTAAATATCAACGACTACAACATACTAATAGAGTAGAATAATCCTCAACTTTTGATAAAACACGCAGGTATAGAACTTTTATTTAACCCCATTTCACCTTATTTGAATAGTAAATGAATGAGCTTACATGTAAAATAAGTTACGTATTAGATTCCCTGCGCTATTGTCGATGCGGTTAAAGGTAGTGTAAGGAAGTTAAAGGGGCACTCATTTGAGTTTAAGGAAGTTAAAGGGACACTCAATTCATATTGCACTTATATTTGTGGAAAACTAGTTTGAATATGCAGTTATACATTATCTATTAGACAGGGTCACGGCATATGGAGACTATTTAAGGAATTGAAAATGAAAAACATTAAGAAATAATACTTGGTGTTACTTATCATTAAGCGGCGGTTGTTGTTTGGATTTAATATGTTTATGAGAACACATGAACATAAGATACATTATTTATTTTCAAAGTTAACATAAAGGTAGAAGGTAAGGTGATGTTTTTTCAAACCCTCATATGTTAATTTAACATATAGTTTTGCCACGACATCGCAGAAACAAATGAGTAAATGTATGACCGGTGAACAAATGTAACCTGGTATAATTTACATGTATAGCAAACTAAAAACAAATCATATTAGAAGCGAAATAGAACAAAACCAATACAGACCGTGGTTAAAAAGAATATTAAAATAAATTATAAGATTACGAAGAGAACGAAGGCGATTTACAGAACAGAACAAATATTTTATTTCACTTAAGCATATTACAGCTCATAGTGATAATTCAGAATAATACATGCATGCGTGAAAATTATTCGTAATCAATATATTAATAATCAAAGCACAGATAACTAACGAATGAGACGGCTATGACAGAAGTTATTGGTAGGTGTCAAAGAATTTCGAACGCAAGGCTCATCCAGATTACGTCAAAATGATTGAACATATTTCCGGGTATTTGATAATTGCAACAGAAGCTTTTTTTCTAATTGTGTTATGTTAAGGTGAAATACAAAACAAACATGTGACATTTGTGTAGTAAAAACGAGTATGAAGGTAAACCTGCCAATTCATTATTCATATTTTGTGAATGTCAAATGAAGTTAATAAACGTGATATTTTTCCTTCTATAATAAGCTTATTAAATATGCGACGCGGAAATAATGATGGTAGATGTTTGGTATTTCGTTTTCCGTCTTCTTGTAACATATATTTTTCTAAAACATGCATGCATAAATGTTAGCTAGTTAATGTACTCCCAATTGTACGAGGTTAGGATTCGAGATTATAAATCCCAAATTATCAATAATAGTATTGAGATTGTTTCACACAAATCCATAACAGTAAGATATAATTAATTTGCAAGTACTTCTGCAACACCATCACAACGTGTGTGTAAAACGTTCGAGCTTCAATTCCAATCCAAATAATTCGACATGTCCTTTTAACCCACTGAAATGATTACGAGCATATAGCAAATATGTTTATTACGACAATGCGTGTAACCAGCGCGCGATATCGATGTAATGCTCATAATAACAAATACATGTCACAATAGGTTTGAAACAATGCGTTGCTTAAATCCATATGGTACTCGATATGTTTGCAACAGCCACCATTACAAGCGCATGAAGCGAGTCGTTCGTTAAATATATGTCGTATTAAGTCATGTAGTTGACATGTTATCTAAAAACATATTTATTTTTTATAAGTGAATTCACATAAATGTGGCAATGTGTTTCCTTTATCGTACACACTGAACAACTTTTCTTATTGGTTACATGATAAAGTGAAAAACAATACATACAATGAAGACCAAAGCAACTACCAAGTACATATTCATAAAACATAGAAACGTATCATACGTCACGCGAGTTCTATCGCTGTATTTAGACTAACCTTGAATTTAAAAGGCATAAAATACACACGCTCTGTAATCCGGTACCTGCATGATTAAGGCGTGATCTGCAAAGGCAGTCTTGATTTAGTTTCAGTTGCACCAACTCGTATGTATCGATCAATAAACTAAAGTCAAAACCGGTCGTGGTAAATCATGTTTCCTTGTTTGAATTTTCAAAGCGCCGTCAATAAAAAATCTCTAAACATAATACTGGGTAATATTGTGAGCGTTTCACTTCGTCGGATGCGCTACCATCAGCGTTTTATATCCGAAAGAAGAGAAAGCACACACTATGTAAAGTTTATAACACTATTATTGGTAATAAATGAGTTTATCCGTCATGCTTAACGAGCGCGTTCAACTGAATTTTATCTTGCAAGCTTTCCGTATGATAAAGTCTAACGTTAACATGTTTTAATTTAAAATATATCAATTTATAAGTATTCATTGCGTGATGCGTTGCCTCTTTACACTGCTCAACTATCAACATTGAATGTTTTTGAATAGAAATAAAGTAACAATCAGTTTGCGCTGATGACGCTCCGATTTCATAACAGCAAGTTAACAAGACCGATTTGTACTGTTAACACTATGCTTTAACCTCGGTACGTTTATTTCTTTGTTGATGTACGTACATTCGCACAAATTAAAGACAAAGATGCAAATAAACAATATGATACTAGTGATATAACATTCCAAGCAAACGTTCAAAACAAGAATTCATCCAAACTCAGAGAAACACGTTTCTATGCACTTTAACTATAAGTTAATGTAACTGTATGACAATGACAGAATCGATATAAAATATCGTGTACCAATTTTGTAAACAAATATATCTAATGACACGTTTTTCCAGGGGTAATGCCGTTATCTCTATAACATTAGGTTTATGGTAATGAAACCGCTACTGTAACAAGTTTAATAACTGTTTTAGTGTCCTTTATATTGTGATTTCTTCTCTGATATGTAGTCTAAATAACGATTACTGAAGGGGTAGTTCAATTGTATAATAAACCAATGTGCAATTAGAAACCTCAAATTCTAATAACTTTCACCTGCCTCGGGACTTTTAACATTTTAAACGTTAAATTATCGCCACATAATTAAATAAATTACTATGTTTTAAATGGGCAAATTAAACACTAAGAATACAAGGCTGTAGCTTTAATCTCTCGGTTATCCGGATTGTTACAGTGTTTCATGAATTGTATACTTAAAATAACAATGTACTGTAAATGTTAATGACCCATGTACTGTCATTTTTTTACAGAAACACTCACAACTTATTCAATCGTCTCCACTGTGTAATGATATATAAATGTACATCAATTTCCAATAGGATAACTCGTAAACGAAAATGGTGTTTAGTATGAGTCTACGTTCTACGTTCTTAAAGTTATTTTGCTACCTGGTGTACAACGTACTATCATTTTTCGATAAGTTCGTAAAAACGTCAACTGTAATTTTGTCAATTAGTGAACAAGTACCTTTAGGAATAATCAACTGTTAAAACCAACATCATTTTTAAGTGTAAATTGCATTTTGAACACTGTTACCAAAATAAACACAAATTGGAAATGCATTGATTAAACCGCGTAAATATTTCAAATTGCGACCTTTGCAATCATTTAAATTACATTTACCCTTCGAAAATCCACTTTTCGTACATCAGTGTAATCTTGTTTGCTCAAATAGTGTATTTGTTTACATGATGGATGCAGTGAGCAGGAGGAGCAGGAGCAGGAGGAGGAGGAGCAGGAGGAGGAGGATAACAATCTAAATCAACAATATCTTAAAACAATCAATATCGTAAATTGAACTTACACCACAAATAAACGACTATTTACTATGTGTTAGTATATTGCAACAGTATTCCTGTATATATCATATGTCAAACATCAGTACAAGCTTAAAATTCAGAGTATCATCTCAAAAACTGTAAAATATAATTGTGTATGCAGAGTAAAACAGAGCGTTTCGGTTTAACAATTGCGTTTCTAAGTTTTATAGATAAAAAACACTCCAAAAAAAACTTCAAGCCACTATCAAATATTACACCGATCGAAAACAAAACACCAATATGTTGCTCGTTTCACTATGAAACTTACAGATTTATTTCTTTGTAAAGCATACATTGCATATATACATGTATTCTATTAACAAGCGAAGGTTTGAAAACATTTTATACGAAGCGTTAAACCGGTAAACAGACATACGTTTTTTTTCCAATGATCCAGTCTGTAATTTAAGACATTCACATGAAATCATACACCATACACAATTATACATGCTGTTTTCAAAAGATAAATTTAGCTTTCCGAGAAAAGACTGCTTTTCAAATTACATATTTGCATTCCTATTTTGGTATTCATTGAAACAGCATCAATGTTGTTTACAAAACATTGCAAATGAAATAAATACTGTACGACGAATCATGTTTAGTGTTCAAAACACACGGAGCCAATTTAATCAACAAATCTTAATTCGGATTATTGACTTTAAATTAGTTAAATAGCTTGATTTCATATTTTTAAATTCACACACCAAAATTACTAATCAAATGCAATAAATTATTAATTGATATCTGATTCAGAGCTTTTTTTTTAGATTGCATACAGCAAGAAAAGCAAATAAAAACCAGCTGATAATACAAGTATATGCGACCGGCGAATCGTTCGGTTAATTTATATTCGCGTGTTATCAAATTTAAAACATTACCAAAGAGATTTGTTTACACAATCTACATGTTTAAACAAACTGTAACAATGTATGAACTCGTACAATAAGATCACGAACGGTACTTTTTTTAAACAAAACTGTATATTCTTACAATTATAAAGGCTTTGACTGTATAAAAACAATATAAAATTATCTACCTGTAACAAGGTTTATAAAGAAATTGAAGTGCATGGCCTTTCTATCGCCCTTTCTCCGAAACGTTCATTATCAAATCCCACGCCGATTTGTCACAAAGTTGTGAAGTTAAGATTTATTTCTATATCGACTACTCATTTTAGATCTGGTACCAAAATGTTAACATAAACTTCGGTTGCTCAAATTTATTTGGTCCTCTTTTGGTTATCGCAGAATCCATGTTTGCGGATGAAAGGACAGGCAGACAGACGGACAGAGAGCATACGTATATTCCCGTCAAAATGGATAGGACCTAAAATAAATGTATCTGCAAAATTCTGTTTTATTATTGGTTTACACGAAAAACCTATGAATGGTGCATGTGCAACACCACTTCTTAAACTAATACGTTGATTACCATGCCAAAAAGGTTAAAACGCGCAGTGCCAAGTTTAATATAAGTATTAGTAAGATTAGTATAAATCACGTGCCGTTCACGCTGCAGATGTTTGTTTCCGAATTTAGCTGCACGATGTGAGACGTGATGTACATCGCGACACATAGGTTGTGGTCAGATCTGATATGCATAGATTGTGTGAACTCGCGTTATATATAGATGCATCATTCACATAAGTGTGCAAGAAATGTACACATTAAGTACGTGCATAACGTTTAATTAGAATATTCATAAAGTAACAACGTGAATTCGCATATAATTGTAACTGAACTGTCGGCTGTAAATATGTAGAGCAAACAGAAAGCAACAACTTTCGTATTGCATACTTGAGGCAATCCACTAAAACGTCATTCAAATCAGTTAAGCTTAATATAAGAAACAATTCCTTTATAACTATTTATAAAAGATAGTTGCGTAAAAGTAGAGTTATGTTAATATTTGTGTATGTTCGTATACATCGTTAAAAGTAAACCTTCGATTATGAAACGATTGATGTGTTAACGAAAAGCGTTTATAACCTTAAGGTCGGTTTGAACCACTATACTTATAATTATTATGATATTCAAACTAGTTGTAATGGCCCCATAATGCCCAGGCGGACCAGTCCCAGTCTTCGCTAAACATTTACACTGAATTTATTTCTTAACGAAGAAGGCACCAATCGTTTATGCAAGCATAAACACATAAGAATCGACTATCGCTAAAACGCAAAACTGAAATGTTGATTGTTTGAATTTAGAAAATTAATCATCAATTTGAATACAGTGAAGACATTCATTACCAAAACACTTCCAAACAGCTGCCACAATTGTATGGTCACCTCTTCTGAACCTTACTTGAACCCGAAGACAATGCTTTACATGAAAATTATGCATAAATTAATATCCTTAAGGGCTGGTGGTATTTCTTATGAATTATTCAAGCTGAAGACTATAAACTGTATATAACTCCTTGTTCGATTGATCTTTTAAACATAAAATGATATTTACAAAGATTAACAACATTCTAATTCATGTAGGTTTGCAAATGACGGACGGGTTTCCTGTTAATTATGGTACAATTATGGAATGATTTTAAATGTTTAACTGTTTTGTACAGTTAAGTTTTACATTACACGACAGAATATGAGTAAACATTTTTTAGATAATGAATTTTATTATTTTATTTAAAAAATAAATAAAATTCTTAATCTTAGAGTTGTTTAACATGAATTCATTTATTTAAACATCTTAAAATACAAACCTCCAGGGAATGACAATAGCTACACATGTGTAAATATTGTATTTTTCGCAATAAGCTTAACATGCTCGAGTTCACTTGTTGAATAGAAATGAATTGAAATTGGATTAACCCAATAAAGGTTAATCCAATCTTCTGGTGTCTGTTTGACTGTTGGTGTGTGAAATCGAATAAAAGGATTTAAAGTCAAACTTGTATGAGAGTCAATAGATTACTGCTTATTCAATTTAAAAATATGCATATGGTCGGGTTCGTAATTTGGCAAAAGGCGCTTCGACATAATGCAGATATTAACTGCACTTCAATAAATATTATGTAGTTGACCAACGAGTCATAATTATTTATATAAGTTTTAAATCAATAAACTTGTCAATGGATACGAATGTGAAAAGCTTAATTAAACACCGTTCTTATTTGATCGAAAAAGTTGTGTTCGTATAGTTTGTAAATGCATCCACGTTACATTTTGTTCTGCAATGGCAGTTATGTGAAATGAGAGGCTTATTTGCACATAAACTTATACATCTCGCTGTGTTCTCTTTTTTGTCAATCGTCTGCTGCAGAAAGGCGTTTAGACGATCAATAATGTTCCATTTATTTCGCGTTCTTTCACGTATTTTTGTATGTTTTAGAGAAATGAGTTTAGTATTTATTAAGGAATACTTTTACTGAGTTCTCACATTATTATAGAATGCTTATCATACACATGTATCATCTATATGGTGACACATTTAGAAAAGAAAAACAAACGCACATTAATTCAAAGCGGATGCTGCTGATACCGTTGATTACATGTTTCATCATGTGGATGCATAATTTATTAACGTCAACGAAGAATTCGACACAATTGTACAATGAATATGATGACTATGATGAATATAATGAACAGAAATTTAGATATTAATATGAATACTGTGATGATGATGACTCTTTATGAAGAACGGAAAGAGTATAAGGTTTATGTTAAACAAAACGCAATATAATAGCATTACGTATCTCGAGGATGTAACACATATGTGTTACTCTAAATAAAACATATATGGTATTTTCTATTTGTAAATGAGCTTGATCAATCGTTAGTCTCGTCAAGACAGGCGACTGATCATTGTGTAGATCATAGTCCCGCACGGACTTAACCCTTTGAGTGCTGGAACCGGATTTTGAAGGCCTCTGCAAACAGTTTGGATCCAGATGAGACGCCACAGAACGTGGCGTCTTATCAGGATCCAAACTGTTTGCTATTCTGATAGTATTCTTTGAAAAAAATCGACGAAAATGCTTATTTTAGAAATTCAGCAGACGACATTTTAGCAGAAGACAAATTTGCCAACATACAAAGGGTAAAATGTCACAACTAACCAGAGATGTAATGGTTGTCCAGCATACGATCGCATAAAATTGTCAGTTGTTTGTAAATGTCACGTCAACGCGCACGAGTAGCCATGGCAATGTCTTCTGTTGCGGTTTGACAACATTTAATAACATGCTTCGTTTGTAAAAACAAAAAAGCAACGTTTACAGGAACAGCTTAGTTACACGTAATAGAGGGTAATTCGACTGAGTGTTCTGATGAAGTGTTCTTTGAAAGAAATGTTAATATTGGACAATAAAATGACTTATATACGACGCGGTTAATGTCAGGCTGATGCCGATGATGATGATGATGACAACGATGATGATGACGACAACGATGATTATGATTAAGCCAATTCAAACGATGACGACCATGATGATGAGTATCGATGGATCGTTATTAAATGATCATAAAATACTTACCTAACAATCATATCCCACAACACAGTGCACCGTTATTATCTGTCCTTATGTATCCGTATGTATGTACACTGCACAATAAGTTAAAAACATGTTAAACCCATCTTCATCACGCTTTAAAGCTCATTAACTATTGTGTTAAGGTGCACATTGACTAGACAGATATGCACCAGATAAAATACAGCACGACGAATTTCGTCTCAGCACTCACTGTAAACTTATGTATATAGCTAATGTAATTTATCAAATAACAACTACTAGAAACCAACATACAAATACAGGAGAATAATCCTCAACCTCTGAATAAACACGCAGGTATTGAAATTTTATTTAACCCAATTTCACCTTATTAGAATAGCAAATGAACGAGTTTACATGTAAAATAAGTTACGTATGCAATTCCCTTAGCTATTGTCGATGCGGTTAAAGGTAGTGTAAGGAAGTTAAAGGTGCACTCATTTGAGCTTAAGGAAGTTAAAGGGACACTCAATTCATTTTGCACTTATTTTTGTAGAAAAATGATCTTCGTGATATATAAGACATCGTCACGGCATATGAAGACAATTTACAAAATTGAAAATGAACAATATTAAGAAATAATACTTGGTATTACTTATCATTAAGCGACGGTTGTTGTTTGGATTAAATATATGTATTAGGACATATGAATATCAGATACATTATATATTTTCAAAGAAAATATTAAGCTAGGAGGTAAGGTGATGTATATTTAAGCCCTCATATGTTAACATAACATATTCATTTTCTTTGGTATCGCATAAACAAAATTAATGAGTAAATATATGAACGATGACCAAATTGAACATGCTATAATTTGTAAACTAAAAACAATATCATATTAAAGGCAAAATAGAAAAAAAAATACGAACCTTGCTTTAAATTGAATATAAATATCAACTATAAGATTATAAAGAGATAGAATGAAATGATGGAGATGACCAGAAGTAATTGGTAGGTGTCTATGAATTTCGAATGCAACGCTCAACATGATGTCTTATGAAGTTTATAAATGTGATGTTTTTCCCTCAATTATAAGCTACGTAATTATGCGACGCGAAAGTTATTATGGTAGATAGTTGCTATGTCAATTCCGTGTTCTCGTGACATATGTTTTTCTTATACATGCATGCATACACGATAGTAAGTAACCGCATGATGGCCCTCGGACCAAAGGCCGTCGGGCCGTTATGTCGGCAGCGGGCCGATAAATGACGTCCGGCCAAGCTCTACAAAAATTTACCAGCTTCTAGCAAGTTTTCTTTAAATATTCTCCTTACTTATCAGTATATTGTCGGTTTGAAATCAATATAAATTCCAAATTAGCAATAATAGTCGTAATGCGATTTGGATTGGTTTTAAACAAATCCATTACAGTTACATATAATTAATTTGTATGTTCTACTTCTGTGACACAACAACCATGTGTGTGTAAAACGTACACAATTAAGTAGTAAACATGTCATTTAAGTGTCAACTCTCATGTTTAAACCATTTGACATGTCCTTTAAGCCCACCGAAATTATAACTAGTATATAAAAAGGTTTATTAACGACTATGAGTGTAACCAGCGCGCGATATCAATGAATGCACATAATAACAAAGTGCGATACAAAACTCTGTGCGGTTTTGGGTGTAGACAGCGGTTGTTATCAGCTTAAAGATGCATGTACATTAACAGTTATTGCAAACAACGATATACAGCGTGGGTTGTAATCCGGTATGCATGTAACAATAGGTTTGAAACAATGCGTTTCTTAAACTTACACTCGGTACTCGATATGTTTGCAACAGCAACCATTCCAAGCGCATGAAGCGAGTCCTTCGTTATATATATGTCGTATTAAGTCATGTAGTTGACATGTTATCTAAAACCATATTTCATAGCGATATTTAATACATACTGGGTAGTAGTGTATTCAGTTATTTGGATACATTTTCGTATGCGTCGCAAGAATATGCATTTATGGTAATTACTCATTAAACACCCAACACAACTCTTGCTATGAACATGTTTTTTTTTTATAAGTGCATGCACATAAATGTAGCAATGTTTTCCCTTTATCGTACACACTGAACAACCTGTCTAATTGGTTACATGATAAAGTGAAAAACAATACATACAATGAATACCAAAGCAACTACCAAATACATATTCATAAATCATAGAAACATACCATACGTCACGTGAGTTATATCGCTGTATTTAGGCTAACCTTGAATTTAAAAAGCAAACAATACACACACTCTGGTACCTGAATGATTAAGGCGTGATCTGCAAAGGCAGTCTTGACTTAGCTTAAGTTGCACAAGTTCGTGTGTATCGATCAATTAACTTTAGTAAACAACCGGTCGTGGTAAGAAAAAGATGAAAATAAACAAGAAGATACTATTGATATACCATTTCAATCAAAAGTTCGAAACATGAAATCATTCAAACTTAGAGAAACCCTTTTGTTTGTGTTTGTATCCGTCTATAATTTAATGTGACTGTATTACAATAACATTATCGATATAAACTATCGTGTACCAATTTTGTGAACAGCCAAATCTAATGATGCGTTTTGCCAGGGGTAATGCCTTTATCTCGATTACATTAGGTTTATGGTAATGAAACCTCTACGGTAGAGTAGTTTAATATCTGTTAAGTGCCCTTTTTATTGTGATTTATTCTCTTAAATGTGGTCTAAATGACGATCACTGGCGGGGTAGGTCAATTTTACAATAAACCAATGTGCAATTAAAAACCTCAAATTACAATTAACTTTCACCTGCCTCGGGACTTCACATTTAAAAAGTAGAAGCATCGCCTTCGTTGTTACATACTTACATGAATACCTATATTTTAAGTGGTCCAATTAAACACTAGCCTTAATTTCTCGGTTATCCGGATTGTTACAGTGCTTCATGAATTGTATACATTATATGATCCATGTATTGTCACAAAATTTTACAAAAATAACAGAAACACCCAAAAATTATTTAATCGTCTCATTTCTGTAATGATATATACATGCACATCAATTGCCAATAACTGAAAATCGCCTAGCGATCGGAAGGAGGTCACGGGTTCGATCCCTACAGTGGGGGCTTTCTTTAGGTCTCCCCTAAAAGACACCAAGTAATGGTTCAAGTCCCAGGAAACGGACTCGAGAGCGTTTCAAATAAGCCTTAGGCTTTCGATGCAATCGAGCTAAAATAAAGAGGTTCAGACTAAGAAATGATAACTCGTAAACGAACATTTATATTTAGTATGAGTCTACGTTCTACGTTCTTATTGTTATTTTGCTACTTGGTGTACAGTGTACTGTTATTTTTTGATAAGTAAAAACTACAACTGTCATTGTGTTTATTTGCGAACAAGTACCTTTAGGAACAATCAACATTTAAACCCAAAATAATTAACACTTATAAAAGTTACTCATTTATTAAATATTTCGGCCAAAGGCCTTCTTCAGTAAACGATTACACAGANTTGTTTATGTTGGAGAGACAGAAAGGCAAATCCGAGAACGCATGATAGAACACTTACGAGACGTACGCCTGCACAAAGAAAAGCCCATTGCTGCACACTTTGACTCGAGCCATTGCGATGATAACATGTACTTCGCAGTCCTAGAGACACTTAACACCGCTGGACGTCAAGAACGTGTGATTAGGGAAGCGTTGTGGATTAAAAGACTAAAGACTATGAAACCTTTCGGCTGTAATGTAAAAGACAGTGTGTTCGTGTCCGCAACATTGATAAACAGCATATAATGCATATAATAAATAATAATATTTATATATAATATATAAACATTACATATATATTATATATGTATAATGTTTATACAATTATATATAAACAACACATAATGCATATAATGCAGTGATTTCAAATTATTGGCGCGTAACGTCACGTTCACGTCGGGTGACGTTACGTCATTTAATCGAATTTACTTCCGGTTTAACCGTTTGTCAACAAAAGGAAACGTTATGTAAAGTTTTTTCTGTGTAATCGTTTACTGAAGAAGGCCTTTGGCCGAAATATTTAATAAATGAGTAACTTTTATAAGTGTTAATAATTTCCTCCCTATGGAGATCCAATATACAAAATAATTAAATTGGGGAAATTGCATTTGAAAACTGTTACCAAAATTAACACAAAGGGAAATGTATTGATTAAACCGAGTTTTTTTTTTCAAACCTTTGCAATCATTTAAATTACATTTACCCTTGGGCAATCCACTTTACGTAAATCAATGTAATCTTGTTTGTTCAAATTGTGTATTCGTTTTCATAATGGAGGTGAAATGTCTTATATAAGTCGGGGCAATTAAAAAATGAAGTATACATGAATGTAGTAATTGAAATCTAGGCTCTGGTAACGTAAGATGACAACGAAAAACACGGATGCAATAGTATTGTTGTTATAGTTGGCGGTGATGATTATGATGCTGATGATGCTGATGATGCTGCTGATGATGATGATGCTGCTGATGATTCTGATGACGTTAATGATGCTGATGACGCTGATGCTGCTGCTGCTGATGATGATGATGATGATAATGATGCTGATGATGATGATGACGACGACGACGATGATGATGGTGATGGTGTATTAACAGTACTTGAGATAAAACAGTTATTCCAATAAGGTTATAACAACACTTTTCATACCCACAGCTTTAATGTACGTTATGTTATTTAAGATTTATACGAAAAGCAAATAATATGTGAATTATATTTAATTAAATATATAAAATGACACCTGTAATTTATTCACGGGCGTTATTCGAACATGCTTTACAAATCTTTTGCCGCGAGACCGTGCAATCCTTTTATGAATACAACCATTAATTTTGAGTGTCATGCTTGAATCTAGTTGCACAAGCTTACGTGCTTTCCTTTGGTCATGAACTGTATTTACAGGGACGTCCTTGAAAGGGAATGGAGTTTGAAAAGTTGAATAATCCACGGTATGAAAAAGCGTAAAAGCGCATGAGTCATAAAATAAATTGTATAAGTTTACAGACTTGCGAATCGGGCTCGGTAGACCGTATATTAAATTATGTATAGCTGAAATGTGAACAAAACTGTGTAAAATTAAAACATGATTTTCAATATTTATGAATGTGTTCACGAAAAAAACATTTGAGCTGTATACAACGTTGTTATGTGTATCTAAATGTATTAAAAGGCAATATAATTTTTTAATATGTTATATAAAATGCAACTCAATAAGTGTTGGAAATTGGAACCCCGACACATATATTACAAAAACACGTTAATTATGTTTATGGCACAACAACAAAAAAAAGAAATTGATATTCTTTTATTTAAATTATGCACACACACAATGTAAATGAAGAGCATAATCATAAAAAACCACCGCGTTGTTGGACACTTGAGAGCATTTCGAAAAAAAAAAAGCGCGAGATCATTAAACTATTGCATATTCAATCAGGCATGTCGTCTGTAAGAGGACAATTTCATCTACGGATCCAGATCACTGCTGAATTTGGACTTTGACTTTGGAGTTAACTCCGCGTTTAAAACTAATCCTTTTAAAGCAGTCGTGTATTTAAAATCCACACGTTCGTTTTTTTTTTAATGAATACATGCTGATACTGAATCAATGCGTCGATGTTCATGTTAAAAAACAAGTACACAATTTTAAGGTGCATATTTAAGGATGTTGGCATATCTAAATATTTTATTGACATTAAACGCAAGAAAATATCTTGACAGAATAAAAAGCGTGATTTGAACTTAAACAACAAATTTACAACTATTTACTACTTGTCATTTATTTTAACTATATTTCTGTACACATTATATTTCAAATATCAGTAAAAGCGTTTAACATAATTGTGGGTTATGCAAAGTTAAATTTAGCGTTTCAGTTTAACAAAGGCCTTTGTACGTTTAATGGATGAAAAACACTCCAACAAACTTAGTGTCACTATCAAACTTGTACAAAAATCGAATACAAAACACCATTATTTTTCTCGTACCACTATGAAACTTACACAAGTATTTTGTGTAAAGCCTAAATTGAATGCATACATGTATTCCATTTACAAGCGAAGCTGTGAAATCATTTTAGACGAAGCGTTAAACCGGTAAACAGACATACGTTTTTTTCCCCAATTATCCTGTCTGTAATTTAAGACATGCACATGAAACCATACACCGTACACAATTACACATGCTGTTTTCAAAAGATAAATTTAGCTTTCCGAGAAAAGACTGCTGTTCAAATTACATATTTGAATTCCATTTTAGTATAGACAATAATGTTCGTGTTAAAAAGAATATATAATCTACTACATGTCAATGTCTTTCGAAAAAAAAAAACTTCACTCGTTGCACCTCATTTCTGGTAAGTGTCAATGTAATTTTGGAACGCAATATAAACCGGACTATTAAAATAGAACGTAGCGTTGGTTTATTTTATATTTTGAAACGGGAAGCTCTTTCAGTTATGTCAATATTTTAGGGAGTGTTAATGTGCAACCACCATACGTAATAAGTATTTAATCTGCATTATACGTTGTATACATAACCAGAGAAAGAAAAACAAACACACATATATTTATATAGAAGGCAAATATGTATACGGTCAATCCAAATAAACAGTTTTTGTTGTAATTAATTAGTAATTTAATAGAATTAAATTCTGTTTAAAAAATGATTTAATATAAATGGCAAGGTATTTATTCGGTCAATGAAAAAAAGACTACAATTATTGGATAATATGTAAAACTTGCAACATAACACCGCACAAATCATTACACTCTCACCTTTGATGTTGGCTTAGTCCCACACCCGGCCCTAACAATTTAAATTGATAGATACGTATACATTGTGTCTGTAAAATAGTTTATAAAACATGTTTGCACCAAAAAGATACAAGTGATAATCATCCACGTATTCTTTATAAATATGAAGTTACAAAAAATAAAACAAATTTCACATTGAACAATAATCTTGTTTTTACATTTGACAATGGCGATATCGTGTTCTACATTGTAAATGAAATAAATAATCTCCGACGAATCATGTTTAGAGTGCAAAACACACTTAGCCAATTTAATTAACCTATTTTTATTCGGATTTATCAAATAGTTAAATATCCTGGTATCATGTTGAAAATTCATACTCCAAAATGCAATTAACGTTTTATTAACATCTGGTTATAAGCTTTTTCATATAGCTTGCCTACAGTAAGGAAAACAGAAAATATAACCCAGAAAATAATACGATTATGTGCCGCGGGCGTATCGTTCGGTGAATTTATATTCCCGTGTTATCAAATGTTAAAAATTACCGGACATATTTGTTTAAGCAATCTACATGTTTAAACAAACTGTTACAATGTATGAGCGAGTGCCAATAAGGTCAACGATACGGGTTTTTTTCTACAAAAACAAACTTCATATTTTTATAATTATAAAGGCTTTCACTGTATCAAAACAATATAAAAATCCTCTACCAGTAACAACGGTTATAAATAATACATTTGCTTTACCTTTATTTTGCCCTTTATCCGAACAAGTCATAATCAAACCCCACGCCCATGTGTCACATAGTTTTGAAGTTAAAGTGTGTAATCTACATTGAATGTTCACTTTAGATCTGGTACAAAATGTTTCCATAAACTTAAGCTGCTCATATGTGTCGTGTTCTGAGAAAACTGGACAAAATGCATGTGCGTAAAGTGTCGTCCCAGATTAGCCTGTGCAGTCCGCACAGGCTAATCAGGGACGACACTTTCCGCCTGAACTGGATTTTCGCTAAGAAGAGACATCATTTAAACGAAAAATTCCATAAAAGCGGAAATTGTCGTCCCTGATTAGCCTGTGCGGACTGCACAGGCCAATCTGGGATGACCATTAACGCACAAACATTACGCCCAGTTTTCTCAGAACACGACTCATATTATTATCGCTATTGTTTGCGGATGAGCGGACAGACAGCACTCGTGTAGTCCCGTCAAAATGGGTAGGGCCTAAAATAAATGTATCTGCATGTATCTGTTTTATTATTGGCTTACACAAAAAACCTATGAATAGAACATGTGCAACAACACAACTTAAACTAATACTTTTTGAGGTCATGGAAAAAAGGTTTACACGTGCAGTGCCAAGTTAATGTTAGTATTAGTAAGATTAGTTATTATATAAGTCACGTGCCGTTCACGCTACAGAGGTTTGTATCCCATTTTAGCTGCACGATGTGAGTAGTGATGTGCATCGCGACACATAGGTTGTAGTTTGGTCTGATATGCATCTGAAGTTGCGTGATATATAGATGCATAATTAACATAAGTGGGCAAGACATGTATACTAAGTACGTGCATAACGTATAATTCGGATATTCATAATGTAACAACGTGTATCCGCATATAATTGCAATTTAACTGTCGGCTTTGCATATGTGGATCAAACAGAAAGCAACGACTTTCGTATTGCATACTTCAGGTGACACACTTAAACGTCATTTATATCGGTTAAGTTAAGGATAAACAACAATTCATTGATCACATTGTATAAAAAGTATGTTTGTACAAGTAACTATATGTTATTATTTATTTATTTTCGTATACAACGTGCAACATGAAACCTTTAATTGCAATACGATTGCTGTGTTAACGAAGAACGGGGCGATTTCAACCACTATAATACTAATTATTATGATATTCGCACTTTTGTATCGTCTCTTTAATGGCAAGGCGGGCTAGTACCAGTCTTTTCTATACCTTTACACTGATTTCTGTCAGCGAAGGCACCAATCATTTATGCAAGCATAAACACATTGCTCGAATTTAGTAAATTAATCATCAATTGGACTGAAATAAGGACATGTATTACCAAAAAATCTTCCAAACATCTACCAAAGGTGTCTGGTCGCCTCCTCTGAACCTTACTTGAACCCACAGACAATGCTTTACAGGCAAATTATGCATCAATTACTATCCTTTTACTATCCTTTAGGGCCGTGTAGTATTTCTTACGAATTATTCAAGCTGTAGACAGTAAAAGATTTAACCTTTAAAATAATATGCTATTAACAAAGATTTCATTCGGTAATTTAAGCACACTTCCATTCTAACTCATTAAGGTTTGAAAATAGCCATCTGGTTTCATGTTAACTATTATAAAATTTAAAAACAAATAAGTATTTTTTCATATGGAATTTCTTTTTTTTTATATCGATTTATAAATGCGTGGCTTTCTGACTAAAATGGGATCATACTAAAATGTTTAACTTTTTCATTTTTCATACAGCTAAGATTTACATTCCAAAAACAGCATTGGCTATAAATTTTATTTATATCTTGACATTAGGGTTGTTTAACAGTATTTCATTTATTTCAACATTTTAGAGGAAAAGTAAAATACGCACGTCCAGGATCTGAGAAAAGCTACACATGCGTAACTTTTCTTTTAGCAATAAGCTGTAAATGATCAAGTTCATTTTTCGAATAGAAATTTATTTGTATAAACGCTGCACGAAATTTTTAATCCTACTAAAGGTTAATCCAATCGTCTGGTGTCTGTTTGACTGTTGGTGTGTGAAATCGAATAAAATGATTTAAAGTCAAACTTACATGCGAGTCAATTGACTACCACTTATTTAATTTACCAATATAAATATGGTCGGATTTGTAATTTGGCCAAAGGCGCTTCGGCAGATTGCAGATATGTACTGCACTACAAGAAATAGCATGTAGTTAATCACCGAGTCATGGTATTTATCCAAGTTTTAGATCAATAAACTTGTCAATGGATACGAATGTGAAAGGCTTAATTATACGCAGTCCTTATTTGATCGCGTTTTTTTTTTTGGTATAGTTTTTTAATGCAGCAACGTTACATTTTATTCTACAATAGCATTCGCGAAATGCGAGTAATTAACCAGACCTCATGATGGTGTTTATAAACTTTGGTTAATTGGCTGTATTAATTTGTTCAAGGGGTTATATGTTTACATTCCCAGGATCTCTTTATATATGTCAATCAGAGAAAATGCGGTATCTCCTTGATATAATTCAGATAACAGACTCTTAAACATTCTTAGTTTTTAGGTATTTAGGAACAGTTGAATTTAGACCAGCAATAAGTAGACAACAGTTGAATTTTGGCTTAGAATAAGGAAATAAAAACATTATGTGTTAAGTAAAAACTGTTCAATTTGGAATATTGTTCAGCAGACGTCTTTTTTGTCAATCGTCTGCTGCAGAAAAGCGTTTAGACAATCAATAAGGTTACATTCAGTCGCTTTCTTTTACGTATTTTCGTATGTTTTATATTCATTAGTTTAGTATTTTACCAGGAATACTTGTACTGAGTTCTAACCGTATTATAGCATGCTTAGCATAAACGTGTATCATGTATATGGTTACATAGTTATAGAAGAAAAACAAATACACATTAATTTAAAGCGGATGCTGCTGATGATTATCATCATGTGGATGCATAGTAAATGCCATGCTGATGCCGAGCAAGTAGTGAGACAAGGATATTAAAATAAATGGTAAAGATGATGAGGAAGATGATGATGAAGATGATTATGATGAAGATGACGCTGAAGATGATGATGATGAATATGATGATGATCAGGAGGATGAGGATGATGATGAGGATGTGGATAAGGATGATGATGACCATGATGATGAGTATCGATGGGTCGATATTAAATGATCATAAAATACGTACCTAACACTCATATCCTTAAACACAATGCGTCGTTATTATTTTTCCTTATTTATCCTTATATATGTACACTGAACAATAATTTAAAACATGTTGAAGACATCTTGAATCACTCTTTAAAGCTATTTAACTCGTGTGTTAAGGTGCACATTGACTAGACAGATACATACACCAGATAAAACAGATCACGACGAATATCGACTCAGCAATCACTTTAAACTAATGTATAAAGCTAATGTAATTTTATCAAATAACAACTACTAGAAAACCAACATACCTATATAGGAGAATAATCCTCAACTTGTGAATAAATACTCAGGTATTGAACTTTTATTTAACTCCACTTCACCTTATTAGAATAGCAAATGAACGAGCTTACATGTAAAATAAGTTACGTATGAAATTCCCTGCGCTTTTGTCGATGCGGTTAAAGGTAGTGTAAGGAAGTTAAAGGGGCACTCATTTGAGTTTAAGGAAGTTGAAGGTAAACTCCATTGATGTTGCACGTATATTTTTGGAAAAATAGTTTGAATATGCATTTATACAGATGATCCTGGCGATCAATTAAACAGCGTCACGGCATATTAAGACTATTTAATGAATTGAAAATGAATAACATTAAGAAATAATACATGGTGTTACTTATCATTAAGCGACGGTTAATGTTTGGATGTAATATATTTATAAGGACAAATGAACATCAGATACATTATACATTTCCAAAGGCAATATTAAGCTAGGAGGTAAGGTGATGATTATTCAAGCGCTCATATGTTAACATAACATATAAATTTTCCATGGCATCGGAGAAACAAATGAGTAAAGATACGAACGATGATCAAATGTAACATAGTATAGTTTATAGCAAACTAAAAACAATTTATATTAGAAATCAAAATAGAAAAAAAACCTATACAGACCGAATTCAACGGCATATTTATATCAACTTTACGATTACGAAGAGAAAGAATGCAGAGACGGAGATAACAAGAAGTTATTGGTGGGTGTCTATGAATTTTCGAACGCAACGCTGAACATGATTAAAACAATTAACCCATTTATGCTTAGTGGACTCTCCCATTCTTCTAAATTGGATCAATTTATTTCCAAAATTAGGGATGTCTAGTACATTTATTTCTATATTTAGAATATTTCTTACAGAAATTCCTTTAAGCAAACAGCGCAGACCCTGATGAGACGCCGCATCATGCGGCGTCTCATCTGGGTCTACGCTGTTTGCCAAGGCCTTTTTTCTAGGCTCTAGGCATAAATGGGTTAATTAACGATTCTTGATTAATTATTTGATAATGGCAACAGCAACTTTTTTCTAATCGTATTATGTTAAGGTGAAATATAACAAAACAAAAATGTGGCATTTCGGTAGTAAAAACGAATTTGAGTGTGAACCTGTCAATTAATTATTCATAATTTATGTAAGTCTAATGAAGTTTATAAGCGTGCGGTTTTTCCCTCGATACTAAGCTAATTAAGTATGCGACGCGGACGTAATGATGGTATATGGTTGTCATGTCGTGTTCTGTCTACCTGTGACATATGTTTTTCTAAGACATGCATGCATAAATGAAAGTAAGTAAAAGTACATTTTACGCTTTTAGCGTTCGTGAATGAAAGATGAAGCAGAGGCTATTTTAAGGCGCTGTAATAAGTACATGTAATAAATGCTACTAGACTTTTTGTGACAATATACATAAGAATACAAACGCACGGTCATTATTTAGTAATAAGTGAAGCATGATAAGAATATATTTATTTTTTTAATTGTCTAGTTTATCATATGTTTCTTCGTTATATATATGCGTTGAAACATGGACCATATTATATGGACTGTTCCGATTGTCTAGTTTCGGCCATTTTAAAGGGGACATCACTTTAAAAGTAGTTCAATTCATTGATGATGTAATAACAAAACGGTTAAATATGTTTTTATTAAAATGCAAGTTAAATTCCGTTATGTAACATTTGCATATCGAATAGGATGTTAGTTTTCCAAAATGTATGAACCCCGTTTAAACATGTATTACAGTATCCACATTCATTTTCTCATTGGATACATCTATGGAATACAGGTACCTAATTATTAAAAACCACTTATAACCGTATTCTTATAAGTTTTGTTTTAATATATATTTCTGTTGTAACCTTTATCACTTGTAGATAGTTTCGGAATACGGTGTTGTATTAACACGGGCGTATTACAATACGTGCTTGACCACAAACTGTAAATGAGTTGTATGAATTATGTGCATCAATACTCACTTGAATATGAACCAAAACTGTATTGTTTTGTAAAAGTGTTTAATATGATACATACGTATAAAGTATGGCTTAAGGTATTTGTTTCTTCATCATCAATATAATACACAATAGGTCATCACATATAAATTGAGAGATAACATTTTTTTTAATATAAATATCTTCACTGGATACAGTAGTACACAAGGCCGTTCTTCAAGCATTCAAATCCCATATTATTTGCAATCATCATTTAAAGGCCATTACTGATGTATCAGTATGTATCAGTATGTACTAAATAACGTATAATTCATTAGCAATAAATAATGATTAAATGTATGAGCTCATTGAAACCGAACGTTCGAAATGCATACGTATATCATAAAATAAAATGCTACAAACATATTCCAGGTTCATAGCGAGTTTTTTTATTATCCGTACCAATCAGTATATGGTCGCTTTAAAAAAAACAACATATATTCAAAATTATCAATAATAGTATTAATGAGGTTTGGATTTGTTTCACACATACCCATTGCAGTAACGTTTAATTCATTCGCGTGTTTTATTACTGCAACACCATCACAATGTGTGTGTAAAACGTACACAAGTATTGCTTAAGCATGTCGTTCGTGTGTTTCAAAGCGTCAAAGCGTCAACCCCCATTGTCAAATCTTTCGACATGTCCACCAGAATGATTACGAGTATATAGCAAATGGGTTTGTTTACGACTATGAGTGTAACCAGCGCGCGGGATCAAATGACTGCACATAAAAGCAAATTGCGATACAAAACACTGTGCGGTTTTGGGTGTAAGCAGTGGTTGTTATCAGCTTAAAGATACATGCAAATTAACATTGATTGCAAACAACGATATACAGCGTGGGTTTTAATCTGGTATGCATCGGAAATGCGAAAATGACTAACCCGTTACGGATCAGTGATTCTCGTTAATCTAATTTAGCCGTTTAAACACGAATCTATAGAAAGATACGACACATGTATATGAAAAATTATCATGTAAATTTGTCGTTTTAAGATTTAAGAAAAAAAAAGTGACACATTACAAAAACTGTTGGGTCTATTTTAGAAAAAAAAGCTAGAATGGGGATTTCAAAATATAGTTAACATTTGAAGGATACAAAAGTCAAACTTTCATTCAGTGTATTTAAACTATCAAATGCACAAATGCCCAATGGCATTGTCTTTTGCGTGAACAATGGTTTGATATATACGTTGGATGGGTTTGTTGTTGTTGCTGTTCTTGTTGTTTTAATAAAAGCCTTATCAACGATCAGATGTGTGCAAGTACCATATAATCAGAGGTGTAACATTAATGTTTTAAAATTAAATGCATTTTCCTTATTAATTATAGTAATAAGGTGTAATTTCGTAAGTCAACATATCGTAGTATGTATTCCAATGTTGTAAGACAGACCTAATTACGAATGCCGCACACACATCTGGCTTAGTTCCCTGTTATATCGATTGGGTGTGAAGACGACCAGACATGATGCGCACTCTTAAAACCGCCTCGAACCAAAACAACGACGAGAATCTGATCTGACATTCTCAGGAAGTGGTGCAGTCGATTAATAGGTGTTTTCGTGGCATTATATTGTGCAGATAGCTTAGCATTTATTCCTATATGTTTGTTATTGATTATTTAGATAAGAGAGTTTTCCTGCAAACAAGATTAATTATATTTCTGAATATGATAGTAATATGCCATTGTACACATACGACGCAATAATAGTTATATCTTATTTAAATATATTGCCCTGATGTATGTATACAAACGAATGATAATTTTAATCGTATCCGACACTCGTAATTACACGTTATTTAAATCTTGCTACAGAATTGACAAGAACAACACAACAACCTATTTCCCGCATTATGCAAAAAAAAACAACCTATTCCCGCATTATGCGAAAATGGGTATTATGCCATATGAGCACAGTCTGGTCAGGAACTACCCTGTTCGCTAATGAAACCACGAAACCTTGAGTGACTTTGTTGCGGACGGGGGTGCTCCTGCTCTGTTTGCGCGATTGCGCAGGCTGGTATGGAGCTACTTCGGACGCCATGGCATTCGCCAAATTTTCGCATGACGCGGCTCAGTTTCATTATTTAATGTATTGCTTTAAAGTGTTTAAAAGTTGAAGTAAGATTTGGCTAAAAAACACACGGGGTTCAGGTCATGTCACTTTGATTTAAACGTATCGACAAAATGACTTAAAATTGAAGATAAAAAGAATTTGAACAAAAAGTATTCAAATACAGTATGCATTTTATCTTACTTTCACTGAATTAATTATTATGCTATCAGAATCTGTAATGATTAATTAAAAAGCGCGCGAGAGTGAAAACTGCAGATAAGGTAGTATGGGCAGCATTAGCTATCGTCAAAAGTTTGATTATATATTGCAGTCCCAATAATATTTAATGGTTTACTTTGAATGCGTACAGAATGTTTCATGACGGATCAGCCTTCTCAATTTGGATTACTAGTATGTAATCGGTAATTTGGGCTACAATAGTAATCTATGTCATTTTGATAGCAAATCGCGCGAGTGTTCTCCAATGAGTGATCTTGACAAACCAGTAGAGGTAGAGAACAAATTTAATGTCACTATATCAATCTTAAGATAATAAAAAGTACAACCTTTTTGCATGTTTATATAACGCTGCATTCTTATTTAATTATCCACTCACATTACCTACATGTATGTTCCGTTTTCCGATGACCCTTACGACGAAGTTATCTCATAACTATTCATGACTGTACTACTGTTTCATTAACAAGTGCCCACATGACTTCATTGTTTTGCACGAATCTTGACAACGTTTCTTTTCATTTTCAATTGGTGAAATGACGTCATTTTTTTATTCGGACGTTAAAATTGTGCCGTTCAACGAAAACTCACCCGAAAGTGAAACGAGAATCGAACGCAAACGAACATAAGTTCATTATGGTCCCTATAGTTTTAACAATGGTGGCTTTTATTCACAGTTCGTTGTAATTATAAGAAATTATAAGCATTTGTCTGCATGTCATCGATGTATGAACTGTTTGGAAATTGACATTTAAGGCTTAATCCTATTGAAAGATGTTTCTGTGAGTAACCTCGAATACATCAGAACAAAAATATTCATTATGTACGAGTAGTTTGGTGGGGAACATATCTACGACAGGTGAAAAGTTAATGCGGGACGACACTTTATTCAGACTGAATAGACAGTAAAAAGAATTATGCCAGTAACTTAAAATAGACAGAACTAATAGTTACGTCCATGTTCACCACTGAATCCAGTGGAAGAGAAGAACATGTGTTATGTTCTCTCTTTTTGTAATTGCTGTACAAATCAGTCTTTGCTGGAAACCTTCTAATACTATATAAGGATGAAAACATGATCCCTTAACAGAGCAAAGGCAGAACTAATAATAAGTCCACTTTCACCAATACATCCAGAGTGGAACACGTTCAATAATCTCTTTTCTTCAACTACGCTGCCAAAACGTAATACAACTGGTAAATTAGTCACTCAAGGACATAAGAAGGGTCAACGAACAACGATTACAATTATTTATGAGCGTAAATTGAGAACCAGGTGATAATTGATGAATAATTTAGTAAACATGTATATTCTTGATAAAGTATACATGTGCATTCGAGCTAAGCGGTAAAATGAATACATTAGAAGATAGTAAAATCAGTCGATTTAATGTATTGACAACACGTGTAAGACACGTGTATGATGACATTAATGGTGTATGATATCGACGCATTTTAAAGGGTTGGGGTATAAAAATCCGAACAAAATGTAATCGAGAAAAGATGACAATCTCAAACTGGGATTCGAACTTTTGGAGAAACATAACAACTGAAACACCTTGTCGCGTTAGTGATAAATGAGCACATACATTACTTTTATCGACGTTGAACTATTGTCATGTCCATAAATTTAGTTTAAACCTATTTATTTTAGCTCGATTGCATTTAAAGTACTAACTACTTTAGTTGAAAAGCTCTCGAGTCCGTTTCCTGGGCCTAAAAACAAGTACGTGGTGTCTTCGGGTGTCTAAAGAACGTTCACACAGTGGGGATCGAACCCATTGCCTCCCGGTCGCTAGGCGGACATCATATCAATTAGACCACGGCGACCAAAAAATCAACGACATCACTGTATGATCGTTTCGCAAGGAGGATTTTTATAAACAGAGCACCTTGACAGTTGTTGTTTTTTAACTGACAAACTCACGTATCATTAATATAAATTAGATTCGAGTGAATATTTGGATATTTATTTCTTAGCGTTCGTCTAGGTGGGTTTCAATGTATAATACTGCTGTTTACAATCATTTACATATTGTGTTTGTTTTTAGTAAAATGTGTTTTTCTTAAGCCATATTTTTTATCAAATCCATACTCAGTAGAATATTCACCCGCCACATTTTAGTTGATTTAAAAAAGAAACATCTTGACTCGCCAACCTGATGTCACGTGACTTGAACACATATTACAACTCTCATAACTCATCATAGGCTGTCACGTTAAAACAAGTGTGCATATCTTAGATTTTGGCAAATGAAGAAAAATGTCTATCTATGATACCCACAGCTGGACATCATAACTCTTGTCAACAAGTCGTTGTTTTATTACTAAATAAAGTACACTGCTGGTGTAATCTTTTTAGATTTTTATATATTAATCAAAATGCTGATAGCATCAAACGATTGTTGTTGAGAAAGGAAATTAAAATCAATTTAATTATGAGTGTATCCTTATTAAAAGAAACCTTTCTAAGATTGAAGTCATCGCCGTCTTTAATATATGTTTTACAAAACTCGTCGACCGCTTAATTATGGTCAACAAATATTCATAGGCTGGTATTTTCCGTATAAAACATGGTACCAGTCGTGTCCAAATTGAAACTTGATACGATGCGTCATTTAACTGTGATATATTATTTTATTTTCGAACCGACGAAACATGAGACATCGAAAAGAAGTTGTGAGAAGCTCTCACAGCAGTGTGAACATATATATAGTGTCAAGACACGTTCACCTTCGCAATAAATACACTATACATAATGACGCTTGTTCTCACATTTTGATACGCTCTACTTCGTTGGACATTAAAACGTTCTGAATATTAAAACGCCTGTTCGTAACGACGCACAAATAAAGCAATTTGTCGTAACCAACGAGAACCTGTTCTATGTTACTGTTTATTACTGTAACGCCGAGGTTGCATTGCCAACTGTATGATATTTCAAAAGGAAAATTACAATGAAATACTATTAAAAATTGTACATTAATGTATGTACATAATATATGTAAGTTTTCGATAACAACAATGTGTAAAGATTAATCAAAACAAAACCTATGTGCACTTGCAAGAACCTTAAACGATTGCTGCGACTTACTCGCAAATATGCACGCACAACACAACTAAAAAAACTTAAACAAGTACTAATTATATACCATTCCAACATCAAAGTTAAAGGAATATGTTATCCGGACGAAACATGACACAAAAAGTTTTCGTGCGTTGTATCCAACTCTTATGTTATAAGACAATTACAGTATGATATCAACACTTACTTTATTTATTTATTTTTTTATTTACCACATTTATAAAGCGCCCTTTTCATACAGTATGTGCGTTCAGAGGCGCTTCACATTTTTCCCCTGATCACTGGGTCATAAGTCGTCCGTTAACATCTTGGCGCAGTATGCAACCACGGCACATTGGCTTATTTCCCTCACAGGTACCCATTCATACACCTGGGTGGAGAGGAGCAGATGTGGGATAAGTTTCTTGCTCGGGAAAATTCCAGTGGTCAGGGCGGGATTCGAACCTGGGACCTCTCGATCTCTAAGCCAGCGTCCTACAATTAGACCACTGCTCCCACTTATGATAGAATACGCCGTGTCTCAGTTTGGTGAACAACTTGATCCAAGGTTGACCTTTGCCGTGGGACATGGGATTTTGCCTTTATCTCTGTCACAATTGGATTATACAGTAGAGTAGTTTAATAACGTTTTAAGTGCCGGTTTTATTATGACTTCATTTAAATGACGATAACTGGTCGGGAAGCTCAATTTAACAACACAACATTTTGCACTCAGTAAACAAATTCGAATTAACTTCCATCTCATCTGCACTACGCAATTAATTAAACGTGCATGAGTGGGTAGTAAACAGGATGTTTATCAGATCACGTGATTGTTAAAAAAATCGTCTTCATTCGTATACTGCATATGTGAGCTACACTAGCTAGTATGTTTAAATAGAACACTAGTAATTTTTCATTTCTAATATATCATATTTCTCTTCCATATAATATATGTACGTGTAATTTTATTTTAATATAGCGTTAAATCAAACAAGTCTCAGTTATTTATTAATGTAAGCTGGTGTAAAAAAAGCAAAACTGCATTGATCTCAACACATAACCTGACGACTTATTGTCTTTGGCTATATGTATTCAACTAAAATGAAAAAAAAAACAGTTTTACATTTAATTAATGAATCGTATTAACTAGTTTCAATTTGTAGACAGACACAGCTTAAACATAGTTGAAATGCAATATATGTTGCCAGTTAAATTGATGTTAACTCGAAATAATTACTGTTTGTTTAACTCGAAATAATAACTGTTTGTCCGTCACTACTTTACAAAATTATGTTTCTTTGTAACGGTATTCAACATATATTGACTAAATGTACCACGTTAAAAATGTTCCAAATTATGTTACTATTCTTAAGTGCCCTTCAAATAAGACACTTTTAAATCCAATAACATTTATTTTTAAATTAAGTGTGAACACCGCTTTAACCAAATGAAAATTGTTTAAATGCAACCATATAAATTGTGACGTTTGCAGTCAATTTAAATAACATATTGATCCAAACGTACCTTTTCTGCAATTAACTTCCCGTAAAAATCAATTTGAATTCCATTTTTCAGATTGCGGAGTCGTAATTTAAAAGCACCAATAATAATACAAGTTTTATAAAACTATAAAGCCCTTTTCTTCACGTTTTTGTGTTATTTGTTTGTGGCACTTTGATCTTGTGGAAGCAATATAATACAATAAGCTTAAAATTAGACCTCTGTTATTATTAACGGGAATAATTATGTATATGTAGTATACACTTTTGGAAATTATAAAAAAGAAGTATATGTGAGTGAGGTACAAAACCAAACGACGACAAATAAAAAGGACCACACATATTTTGTGTTGTTGATTAAGCTGCTGTTGTCGCTGTTAATGATGCTGCTGTTGCTATTGTTCATGTTATATGACATGATGATGATAATATGAAGAAGAATAAGATAATGATCATAAGGATGATAACTTTCCTTTTTAAATATTCTATAAAAAAACAGTGATCTCATTGGCGGTTTAAAGTGAGACTGTACGATTTTGTCAAATATTTATATGTGTTAAATTGTAATACATTGATAAAGATATGTTACAATAACACAAAATTTGCAAGAAAAAAATATACATTGAAGACGAATTTCATAAAATGCAGCAAAGAAAAGTTAGCGCTGGTTAAAGCCGATGCCGACTCTTTTACTCATATTTGTTAGGAAACAAAATTGTGTCTTTGTGTCGTATGAACGAATCTGCACTAAAACTAAATTTAGATTCACATTGTACATGCATGATATACATGCTGGCGAATTAGGCTGGAAGCCATTTTCGATTTCAGATTTCTGCTTATTTCGCATTTTTCGACACAGGTTCTTTTAAAAAAAAAATTAAATTTATATTGAAATATATGTATAACAATTTTTAACACATTTTATATAAATTCATAAATATTTGACAAAATCGTACAGTCTCACTTTAACCAATAATATGCAACATTTAAGGTAGCATTATGTTTATCCGCAAATCAATTCATATGCGTATGTTATTTCACAAATATAAATAGACACCTATAAAGTTACAAGGCCGCTATTTTCAAAGCTTAACAAATCCTGTTGCAGTGTGACCGTGCAACCAGTAAAGCGGGTATTGAACGTGTGATTAATGGTTCAATGTAAGTCCCACAAGCTTACGGGCTTTCATTTGGTCGTGAAGGTATTAACCGAGGGACGTCCTTGAAAAAGCACAGAGCGTGAAAAAATGAATCTGTAAGAAAGTGAGAGCGTCAGTGAGTCTGAGTCATCGTTTGGTATTGTATAATATGATCCTCGCTCTGTGAAAGGGGATTTAATGCATGTGCTTAAAGTGTCGTCCCAGTCCGCACAGGCTTATCAGGGACGACACTTTCCGCTTTTATGATATTTTTTGCTTAAATAAAGTCTCTTCCTAGCAAACATCCAGATAAGGTGGAAAGTGTCGTCCCTGATTAGCCTGTGCGGACGACACAGGATAATCGGGGACGACCCTTTACGCATATGCATTAAACCCCGTTTTCCCAGAGCGAGGCTCGTATATATTGTAAAGGTTTACCGTGTGGCAAATCGGGCACGGTACAGCGTTTCCTTACTCCTTAATTGTGAACACGATCGTTTTAAATTGATGTAAATATGTTCATAAAAAATCCAGATGAATATTAAGCGTCTTTCGTAGTATTCACTTGTGGACTACACGTTTTTTGTATTATTATTGCTTTAATACTAAATACAGAGGTACTGTAACCTCGAACATCATTTAAATAAATGCGTATTTTAATCAGTTAATGGCAAACCAGAAAATGAAAATCTCGTGGACATTGAATACTATAAATAGCATTAAGATATAAATAAAACATTTTGAAACATTGACAAAACTGTCAGGGTTATTCGACTTTGGCAAATGTAATCAAGCAAAAACGGGTGGAAAGGATATACTTTCGTTTCATTGAATAATCTTCGGATAGAGCAAATTGACATTAAATCAAGAGGTTTATGTGTAACAATGTTGGCATATGTTTCTTAAGGCAATATATGTAACGTATAGGAAAGGCGTGATATTCTTTTTTTTTAAATCCAAAAGCGTCAAATGAGAGAATATATTGAGCAACAAATCGTTAGCGAAATATATGCTGTATGCAGAATTATCGTTGGGATTACAAAACACACTAAGCCAATCAGTTAAACCTATAAGTATTCGGATTAATGAATCAGTTAAATAGCCTATTACCATTATCTTTAAATTACTTATGCATTTAATTGGTCATTGTTAATCGCTTTATTACTTATGCATTTAACTTTTGTTTTTTTTAATTTTGTGAACAGTTGCTACTTCCATTACGGCATACACAACGTAACGCATGTAATTTAACAGGTATAGAGAATATTCAAGCCTCGCGCTACCATGATTCTAAGCCCCGCATGATAAACTTGATCTTTATCCAAAACTCACATAATATTTTATTTATACTATTATTTCTTCCATTTTTCCATTAATAATTATCAAATATCGCATTTTAGACCATTTTGTTCTTCCGTATTTGACAAAAACAGATTTTCCATTGTTTGGAAAAATCCACAAATGATCTAAAAATAGCGATAGGATAAAGCTCAAGTTTATACGATCGTTGTTATCCTATTGATTTTCATCTGGTAATAGGATAAAAATCATAAAATACAAATACGCGTCACAGGCTTATCGTTTTGTTAATTTATTCTTCCGGTGTTATCAATCGTATATGGTTACAGAAAATGTAGATATGTTTACAATGGCGTAACAAATTACATGTTAAAACACTGATCGAATGATTAAGTCGTGCTTACAATATCACTCGCGGTACGATACATCTTGTTACATTACTTCATATTATTAAAGTTTTCTTTCATTAATACTGTTTAAAGGCAAACATGTATGTGGTGGTGATAGGACGTTGAAAAATGCTTTCAATACGCAAGGAGTATAGGAGTCCGCGGCCGTCGAAAACACTACCAAGTAAAAAATGCGCATTATATTTTATAATGCCCTTATGTGTACATTCTCAAATTGCATGCTTAGTAGTTACATCAGCATTAACTTTTATCCATGTTTAAAGATGCACCGGACAATTGACTTTTTTGCACAAAATTATTGCCATAAAGCTGACATTGCTCTTTACCTGTACTCAGGGTCATGATCATAAAGTTATGTACTAATCGACTAATTGCAGCATTAAATGTTATTCTATTTTAGTAACATTCAACAGATCGTTGGCCTCGGAAAAAAAGGCATTCATAATCGTGTCAACATTCATTACGTGTGTACGACGTTTCGTTTGTTTTTCGAGTTATTTTAGTATTACAGGCATACGGATGAACAGCCAAACGAACGAACATAAAGACGGCCTTAGGGTGGGTCTGTAGTCAATTTTAAACCCAAGTAATAAAATTGAGTTCTTTTCGTGTAACAACAATACTAAGTAGTGTCCGATTTTAAGTAAAATAAACATGAGCTTTGACCTCTGTTGAATATTTTGACGCCGAGAAAAATCCTCTTTTATTGCCGAGGTCAATCGAAGTAAATTTATCGAAGTACCTTCAGTACTCATTAAACAATCACAAGTCCAGTTTTGCGACAGAATAGACGGTCAGACCGATAAAACTCTGACTGCTTGGTGGAATATGTGTGCGACTACACGGCTGCTTCCGATTTCATTTATTTCAGAAAAGGCCATTAATATGTACACTGCGCACACACAAAGTGTAGTTAATATGCACGCTTAAAAGAACTTGTTCATAGATTTTGGCATGTTTTGAGGTTTAATATTAAATTCTTTAAATTGATAAATGCAAGCATCGGAACTAAAGAGCTTGAGTATAAAAATACGTACAAGAATGAAATTAAAGAGAGAAAAAAGACAAATAGATAGCCACACCTAGGCTCGAACCACAGACCTATGACCTGACCCACGTGGCTCGGCTATAATCACGTGGTTGGTTATAAAGTCACGGATTTGATATCGAGCTATGCTCGGAACCAGTCAAATCTCGCGGAGGTAGACCCAAGGTGTGTGGTCACCGCATCATTAACGATGAACCATGCTTGAACCCGAGGGCTGGACGTTACGGCCGATTATAATGCATCAATTACCTTCTTCATGGCTACGAATTATTCACGCTCGAGACAATTAGTGGAAGATAACCCCTTGTTCGGTTGAACATTTGAAATTAAATGCAATTAACATAAATTAAATACAGTTATTTAGCTACACTCTGATACATTGTTTGCAAGTGACCATCTGGTATCCCCTTCAAGTGAGTGTATTCGATCTGGTGTGAAGGTACAGATGCCAGAGGTAAAAGTGCCATAGGTAAAAATGCCAAAGGTAAAAATGCCAGAGGTAAAAATGCCAGAAGTAAAGTGGTAGAAATGCCATAGGTAAAAATTCCAGAGGTAAAAATGCCAGATGTTATATAGTAAAATAGAGTTTTGAGCAATATTTGTTAAGGATATTGAGTATTACAGGAATAACATTATATGCTTATGTTACTGATGACACTTTTTTCTAATTGAACATGCTATATTTAATTATTTATTATAATTGTCTCACTAATAAATTTAGACTGTAATTTTGTTGTTTTGTATTTGACTATAGAACAGTTTTACCTCTGGCATTTTTACATATGACATGACCTACAGTCATGCGATCTTATTTTATTTTCCAAAACAGATAAAATGTTGATGAAAAATAGCCTAGAATATATGTTTTAGAGAAGTAGTACCTGCACATTAACGAAATTAGAGTTTTATATAATTGCAAAAATGTTCTGCTTTACGGTCGACAATTCATTCATGAAAGAAAGACATATATATTGTTGGGTAATCCCCACTAATTTGAGCAGATTTGTCCTTACAACAAAAAGAAACTAGGATTGGTTTCGGAGCAAATGCAACGTCATGTGTCGGTATCGGCGTAAACTTGTCCTTATGGATTTCATTAAAGTAAACAGCATTTGATTTATCGTGCCATAAAAAGATATGTATTTCATTTTATTAAAAAATTCTCGTTAATTCATGGCATGTTTTAAGATTGCGAAAATAAACATGTTGACAAAAATCGTATAATCTCCCATTAATTATAATTTCCACACAACTCAGGATTATTTTCAAATGGAAGTTTTTGTTCACATAAATATAGGATCTTACATGAGTTGTAATATCATACCATATTTTATTAAACGAGTTCAGGAATATTGTTAGTAAGCGAGCCTTTGGCGAGCTTACTAACGAATTTCCTGGACGAGTTTAATAAAATATGGTATGATATTAAGTCCGCACTTTCCGCCTAAACTTGATTTTTGCTAAGAAGAGACTTTGTTTAAACAAAAAATATCATAAAAGCGGAAAGTGTCGTCCCTGATTAGCCTGTGCGGACTACACAGGCTAATCTGGGACGACACTTTACGCACATGCATTAAACCTCCTTTTCACAGAGCGAGGCTCATAGGTATTGTAATGATATACGCTTATGGCATTTGTCTCAATAGAGACATGTCGATTGATACGACATTTTCATTTCGATAAATGTTTATACAACATAAACATTGCACTGACATCGTTCAAATCAGTGAGAAGTTTACAGTAAATGTTTTCTTAACCACCGTGGCAGAACCAATCGACTATCTCCGGAATCCTCCGTAAGATAGACAGATTTAAGCAATAAATCGTCCGGTGATCCAGTGTCATACAGAACATGACGCGAAATGGAAAGAGCCTTTTTGTCGATTCTTTGAAACGGATGCAGAGAGGCTTGATATTATTGTTCACACATTTACACCCAACATTATGTTTATCCTTTTATGCCATGTTGGACAGTTATGAAAATATGCCAACCACATAAACAAACACTGACAACTGTTTGATACTGGATTTCTGTTAAATACAAGCGTTATCATTGATATGATGTCGATCGAATAAGTGTGTGCTTTAAACGCAAATAAAATAAATCTAAAGTAAATGCAACGGATTGTTTGAAGTTCCCATTTACCTGTTGAAATATGACATATTGAAATTTAAACGACTCTTAGATCATTTATTAGAACATTATTTTGGAGTGATCATCCCATAAGGACGGGAAATGTTGTCAAATAACCATCAGTTGTCTTCTGATCTGGTTTTAACGCCGGCAAAGTCGAATTTACCGGATTTTGTTTCTATTTGTTTTTTTTTTCTGTATATTTATAAATAGCACTCTAAGAGGATATTTATCAACGTTTACGCGTTATTGTAATGTTTAAAAAATGAACATCAAACGATGACACGTGTGTTACGTTTCTTTTTTGCGATAGTCTGCTACTGCATTTAATGCTATATTCGTCGTACGAAATGAAGACGTCCAAAAAACGATTAAAATACGGATTGATCCTAGCAAAGCTTCATCCAATCGTCAGCTGTGTGTATGAGTGTTGGTGTGGTAAATCGAATAAAAGGGTTTAAAGTTGAACTTCTATGAGAGTCAAAAGGTTACGGCATATTTAATTGTAAAATATACGCATGGTTGGGTTCATAATTTGGCCGGATGCGCTTCGATAAATTGTCTCCTGGTAAAAGTTTAACAAGCTATTCAATGCACAAGAGTGTGAAAATGACTAAACTAAACACACGCCTCACTTGAAAGAAGATGTGTTTGCTCGCAGAGATTTTAAATGTATTAAAATTACTTCTTAATACGAAAAGTGCGAAAAGTGTATCCCCCCGTGTTTAAAGCATTATAGGTAACCATAATGATTTTTCGATAAAGTGGAATTATTAATATAAATCGTTTTATGAAATTTTTCTCGACCAGAAGCTGCAAATTTGCGTTTGCATATAAATATCAATTAATAAATAAACATGTAATGGGATAAATATTTGAACTACAGAACAAATAACATACTCTTTATTGATCGTAGGAGCTGCTGCAGTTACAAGAAAGCATTCCTAAAACAATACTATTAATGAGAGGATAGTCTGCACAAAAACTATCACATCTTGCAAATGCAGACAGCTGTTTTTGTCAATCGTCTGCTACAGTGATGAGTCTAGACGATCAATAGCATTACATACATTACGCGTTCTTTCACATATGTTTGTGTTTTAAAGGCTTAGTCTACGGTTTCATCAGGAATACTTCTACTGAGTTCGAACTCATTTATTGATATGATAAGCATTGAATATAGCGTATTTAAGGATTCCGTTTTATGATTTCAGAAAACAACACGTCAAATCAAACGTTCTGGTGTAAATTTACAGTAAAAAACAACATGATGATGATGATGATAATGATGATGATGATGATGATGATGATGATGATGATGATGATGATGATGATGATGATAATTATGCATCTCGACGCTATAACGTATGTGTAAATCTTTATACAACTACTCTGTTGTTAATGTACATGTTTCAACACTATTGTCAAGACATGAGACTAATTTGTGTCGATATCACCGCCACCTGTCTCCCACTGAGTTTAATGTCACAGCTAACCTATCATGCACCGGTTGTGTATAATTGACTGCCATAGTACAACGATGAATCCCATCACATTGTCAGATGTACATGTAAAATCGCTGCATGCGGGTCGACATAGCGACCAAGATGTAATAAACAATAACCATACTTTTTCTAATGGAAAAAAAGGAAACTTATTTGTGTTATACGTCTTAGAAAATTATTATAGGGTTAAGTTCTTTCGTGTTCTGTTAAAATAGAGGCAGACAGTAAACACTAAAATGACCAATATTTAATGCTAATAACTGTAATTATGATGTAGTGCAATAAGTGTGTTAATGATGATGATAAGTGGTGAAGACGATGAGGAAGATGATATCGATGACAAGAATTATGATGATGATAAAAACGTCGACGACGACGACAACAATCATGACGAGAATTGAAATTAAATAATTATAAATACATACCCTCATCTGTAATATCCTGTATACATCGCTGAGCCACACTATACGTGTTCACTTGAGAAATATACAGTAATGTTTATCGAATTTGTAATCACTTTTCAAAGTTTGTTAAATATTGTGCTTAAGGTGTCCAATGACTAATGCACAAGCTCTAAACGTCAGTACCGCGACGACTTTTACCTCAACAATCAATGATCTTATTCATGAAACTAATTATCCTAGCTAATTAAGTTATATCAAGCGACATCTAGTAGAAGCTAACTTACCAAAGTACGAGAATAATCCTCGACTTCTGGATGAATACGCAGGTATTGAACTTTTATTAAACCATGTTTGCCTTATTAGTTAACAAACCGACGAGCTTACTGGTTAAACAAGTTACGTTCCAATGCCCTTGAAATTGTCGATGCACTTAAAGGTGGTGTATCGATTCACCGCGGTTAAGGAAGTTAAAGGGACATTAATGCGATTTTATCGGAATTTTAGTGGAATCAAAAGGCTTGAATTTGTACATTTTACAGATTAGACAATACTCTGGTTAAAAAAGAACGCTGCAACATAAGAACACTATAAGAAACTGATTCCCCCCTCCATATTGATACATTGATTTTATATATTTATTAGGTAAAAAATACATCCGAAACATGTGTATCTGAAAGGAAAGATGGGACAGGACTGTACGGATATCCCACCTGGCAAAGAGCCATCAGCCAAAATAAAAACTTACATAATCCACAGACAATCATGACATCGCAGAAATAAATTAAATATTAGAACAATGAACAAATTGAAGCATATAATATGGAGAAAATAATAAAAATGAGCCGCGCTCTGTGAAAAGGGGGTTAAATGCATGTGCGTAAAGTGTCGTCCCAGATTAGTCTGTGCAGTAAGCACAGGCCAATCAGGGACGACACTTTCCGCCTAAACTGGATTTTCGTCAAGAACAGTCTTCCTTTAAACGAAAAATACAATAAAAGCGGAAAGTGTCGACCCTGATTAGCCTATGCGTACTGCACAGGCTAATCTGGGACGCCATTTTACGCACATGAATTAAACCCCTTTTCACAGAGCGAGGATCAAATATATATTCGAGGCCAAAAATAATGTTGATTTAAGTTACATTAATATAAAAATTTAATATACGAAAACTAAAACGGCAGAGAAGAGGAGGATAGAAGTAATTGTGGGGCGTCTTAAATTTCTGTGAATGTACGATGCACTGAAAAAGGTATTAAAAATCATTGCTTAAAGATATACTATTTTATATTGACAAAATAAAATGTAGGTATCCTATATTAATTCTTAACATGTCATTGTAAGAGTTAAGTGAAAACACATGTAGCTATTGATTCAGTAAATTTAGCTATGGCGGTAAACTTTCCTATACAGTATTCATGCATGCTTTATACTTAATGCCGCTAATTACATAATGAAGTTAATACGTATGAACCTTTCTATGCGATAGTTAGTAAGCTAATTAAGCGACGCGGTCGATGATGTTATTGTCTAGTTGATGTTCTTGTGACATATGTTTTTATATTAACTCATGTGTAATAGTTTTACATATGTCCTAATGAACGTTGCGAGCAGCCGTGAACGAACCATATTTTACGAGGCTTTTAAAGGGTTAAACTTATTACTTTATGTAACTGTTCGCTACAATATACCAGTGAATGCAAACACGGACTCGTCAATTAAGAATCCTTAATTATGCATGATAAGTACATTGTAAAGATTGCATTGTGTAAATGATCAAAATACTTGTGAATTCCTTAATACACTGATAATATATGACTGTTTGTCTTATAGTTTCGCCAATAAATTCGTGTAAATTCATGTAAATTCATGTAAATTCGTTTTACTTAATTCCAAAATGGTGTAAAATATATCGCTGAGAGAGATTATTATAAGCATGGTCTCCCGGTAATTAACTGTTAAATACCATTTTTTCTCTGTGAAATATTGTGCATGCATGTAAAATGATATCCAAATCCATATTATCATAGAACAAATCTAAGTAACACAGTGCTTGAAATAGCAATCATAACTACATGCTTATTTAGCTATTATTTGTTTGTAAATGTACATATTATATTTACAGTTGTAACTTTTATTACAGGAACTGCCGGTTTATGATTTGAAATGTTTTCAATTATGAGTGAAATACTTTAGCATTTTGGATTTAGTAATAAGATCGATGCCTTATAGTATAAAGTTGAGCTGCTTAATAGCTACATTTTGCATACAGTCACTTAAAAATCCAAACGTTTCATGCAAATCGGAGTTATTAATATTATGTAACGTTTAAGACACATACGCATACAGTATTACATTACGATATCCTTCACGTAACTGTCAAGACAGTATACAGTAATAAATAACGCCCTCGTTGAAAGCCTTAAATACACATGAATGTAATTACGGATATATCAACATTTTATATCAGTTGAGAGTTTCTTGGCTTATCAGCAAAATGTGCCTCAAGCCTTTAATAAGCTTTTTATGTCGTTGCAAACTAACGGTGGGTTTTTCTACATTGCCTTATATTCATGAGTAGTGTAATTCTAGATGTACGAGTTGTTTCGAACCTAACGTATGATACGTACATGATTTGAAAAAGAAAGTAACCATAAAATTTGTCCACCTATTTAAAAAAAAAATCGTCAATGCAATTCAGTCCTTTTAAATCAATATCCGCCCCAATAAAATAGTATTCATAAATGTTTGCCTTATTGCATTACTCCTTTAAGTTCACATATCATTATGTTTCTCACCCACAAGTAGTTATATACGTAACCTGTCTACGAACATACGCCATCCGTTTTAGAGCATCCCATATATTTGCCATTTCCTATCGCAAATTGACGTGACATGTCTGTTCACCCCACCACACTCATTACTTTGTAGCGTATAGGATTTGATACGCCTACGAGGGTAACCATAGCTCATTTCAAAGTTTGGATGAATGCACATACAAGCAAAATGCAATAGGAATTCTATGCGGTTTTGGGTTAAGGCAGATTAAGTAGTGTGTGCAAACTCAGATTGCTGGTTAACAACGTAATATAGTGTGGATTTCAATCTGGCATGCCGACCTCCGTGCTGAAATATGACTGGTTTTCCGAGTATAGCCCTATCATTGTACTGGCACCATTAAACACCACTCGATGATGGTCGATTAAAGTAGAATTGTTATTATATACGATTTAAAGTTGTTGGTTTTTAAAAAGTATTTAATATTTTTTAACATACACCATGTGTAAATATGTCAAGTATGTAGACAATAATACGCTTGTATGAAATAAGAACACTATAAAACACTGAAGTCCTTCCAGAATCTTTTACTTTGAAGGATTTAACTTGTGAATACAGTTTCTACCATTAAATGGGAGGTTACACTGCATTGGAGATTGCTGGTATTCATGAAGTAATGTATTTATTAAAACGCATTTAGTAATTTATTATTTCCAAATATCACCAATGCGAGAGAGTCCGATATCTAAACATAATTAAATATTAAATGTAAAATTGTTTGGTTGACTTGTCATATGTAAACACCACTGTAACAATTCATTCAATTATTCTTTGTTTTAGAGGTTATGCGAGAATATTCATTTAATGATAGTGTAACCACCCGAAGAACTTATATAATTGTTTGCTATGATAGCTATGCCACATGTGAATACTTTATTTTATGGGAAAAATCGAACTGTATTGCAACTATTAAATATGTCTTAAACAGAACATTAAAAGCTCAACAAGATGTGTCTTTATGTTTGGTTGTCTTATTCTTGTTTATCATCGGCATTATTTGTGTAATCACTATGAAAAAACAGACTTAAAGACACCTGTTGATCGCATCACTTAGTGTTGGCGTTATCGCACTTTTGGAGATATGGCTTTAATAAATAAAAAAAAATGCATTTCAAAGATTTGGACAGAGGTGTGTGTTATTTAAGTGCCGACACACACTCGCAATCATTAAAGTGGCATTTAATTGGATTTTTAGCGCGGATATATAATATTGAATTGTAAAATATTAACACGAACGAATTATTGAACATTCATTTACTGTGGTTGTTCTTAGTTATATTATTATATACCGTTCATCTGACACACATAATATTTTATGTAGTAAAGTAACAACATACCTATATGAACGACGACCGAGTGCCGTATATACATATACGTCCTAATTTCTCATCTACTATATCGATCGGAAGTGCAGACTTCTTTCAATGGTGTGCACTTTTGAAACAACTTCGAACCGGAGAAATAAGCAGACCGGTCCACTCATATTGCAGTCTCAGACGCGGAGGGACCTCATAAACATTGAAATGCACGCAACAAGGATCTGCCATTCTAGAAGGAGTAACAATTAATCAATATGTATATTCGTGGCACAATAATGTGACATAATTATGAACCTAGCTTAGCATTCCTACTTGATAGTAACGTTGTTTGGATAACATATGTGTCTAGCAAAATACATGAAATGTATTTAATAGACTGAACTGTACGTTATGGGAAAATAATACACTTACAGTTACAACACTTAGCTTTATAACATTTTAACCAATATCTCGACCACTGGTGTATATGCATGTATGCATATAATCGTAAAAGCATCATTTAAAATTAAAATTCAATTCGACGCCAGACTGAATAACAAAATACAAATATCAATACAATATTGATAAGGAAAGGAAAATGTACATATGCGCTTAATATACATAATGTACTGCCTTTGATGTAGTATGTTGAAGAATTCACTGTAACAGTTATAATTCAAATTTGGCACAAGATTACACTGCACATAGGTCATGTTATTATTTCACGTCGATATAAATTTATCAATTATAAAATGTTCTCAAATGGAAGGTAAAGAGGAATTTAATCAAATACTGTTCAAGTACAGTATGGATTTTATCTTGGTTTCATTTAATCAATTAAGGACAAACGTGCAACAACGTTCTGTTCTCAGATGCTGGACTGATTAATTAAAAGACGCAGTTATGGGGATTACGTCAGTATTGCAAACCACGACTCTTGTCTGTAGCTAGTTATATGTTTTTGTTCCATTTAATATGTTATGGCTTATATCAAAAGCGTATAGAATGTTTCAGAGAGAACCAGCATTAACAGATTGTATCATTTCATATTTGATTTGTAATACAGTATTCTAAATACATGATCATTAGTATCACGTTTATAAAAACCCGTTAGATTGTCAGCCCTTTACAGTCTTATTAAAATAGCAAATATACTCACTTTTCGTTAATGAAGCAGTGAAAACAGAGTGTTGTGTGCTTAAAGCAATGTGAATGAACAAATTTAACATAATAAACTTGAAAGTTGCATGTGCAACTGTAAGTGTGTAACCTCGAAATATTCTGAGTATGATTGTATGCAAGGATACTTAGCTTACTTGTTTTTTTTGCTAAGAAGAGACTTTCTTAAAACGAATAATATCATCAACGCGGAAAGTGTCGTCCCTGATTAGCCTGTGCGCACTGCACAGGCTTATCTGGGATGACACTTTACGCACATGCATTAAACCCTCTTTTCACAGAGCGAGGCTCATATGTATTGTGATTGTATACGCTTAAGGCGTTTGTCTCAATAGAGACGTGTCGATACATACGACATTTTTGTTTCGATAGATGTTTATAGATCATAAAACATAGCACTGACATCTTTAAAATCAGTGAGAAGTTTACGGTTAATGTTTTCTTAACCACCATATATACAGAACATATACGGAAAGAGGCTTTTCGTTGAGGCTTTGAAACGGATGCAGAGAGACTTGATATTATTGTTCGCACATTTAAACCCAGCATTATGTTTATCCTTTTATGTCATGTTGGACAGTTATGAAAATATGCCAACCACATAAACAAACACTGACAACTGTTTGATACTGGATTTCTGTTAAATACAAGCGTTATCATTGATATGATGTCGATCGAATAAGTGTGTGCTTTAAATGCAAATAAAATAAATCTGAATTAAATACAACGGCTTGTTTGTAGTTCCCATTTACCTGTTGAAATATGACAACTTGAAATTTAAACGACTTTTAGATAATTTATAAGAACATTATTTTGGAGTGATCATCACATAAGGACGGGAAATGTTGTCTAATAACCATCAGTTGTCTTTTGATCTGGTTTTAACGCCGGCAAAGTCAAATTTACCGCATTTTTTTCTATTTGTTAAGTTTATCCTTTATATTTATAAATAGCACTCTAAGAGGACATTTTTCAACTTTTACGCGTTATTGTAATGTTTACAAAATAAATATCAAACGATGACACGTGTGTTACGTTTCTTTTTGCAATAAACTGCTACTGCATTTAACGCTATCGTCGTCGTACGAAATGAAGAAGTCCATTAAAAAGGTTAAGACAAGGATTAATCCTAGTAAAGCTTCATTCATTCGTCAGCTGTGTGTCTGAGTGTTGGTGTGGTAAATCTAATAAAGTATTTAATGTTGAACTTCTATGAGAGCCCATAGGTGACTGCATGTTTATTTGTAAAATATACACAAGGTCTGGTTCAAAATGGGACCGGAGGCGCTTCGATATATTCCATATATGTGTCGTGTTTTGAGAAAAATGGGCAAAATGCTTGTGCGTAAATTGTCATCCCAGATTAGCCTGTGCAGTCCGCACAGGCTAATCAGGGACGACAATTTCCGCTTTTATGGAATTTTTCGTTTAAATGATGTCTCTTCTTAGCGAAAATCCAGTTTAGGCGGAAAGTGTCGTCCCGGATTAGCCTTTGCGGACTGCACAGGCTAATCTGGGATGACACTTTACGCACAAGCATTTTGCCCAGTTTTCTCAGAACACGCCACATATNGATGATGATGATGATGATGATGATGATGATGATGATGATGATGATGATGATGATGATGATGATGATGATGATGATGATGATGATGATGATGATGATGATGATGATGATGATGATGATGATGATGATGATGATGATGATGATGATGATGATGATGATGATGATGATGATGATGATGATGATGATGATGATGATGATGATGATGATGATGATGATGATGATGATGATGATGATGATGATGATGATGATGATGATGATGATGATGATGATGATGATGATGATGATGATGATGATGATGATGATGATGATGATGATGATGATGATGATGATGATGATGATGATGATGATGATGATGATGATGATGATGATGATGATGATGATGATGATGATGATGATGATGATGATGATGATGATGATGATGATGATGATGATGATGATGATGATGATGATGATGATGATGATGATGATGATGATGATGATGATGATGATGATGATGATGATGATGATGATGATGATGATGATGATGATGATGATGATGATGATGATGATGATGATGATGATGATGATGATGATGATGATGATGATGATGATGATGATGATGATGATGATGATGATGATGATGATGATGATGATGATGATGATGATGATGATGATGATGATGATGATGATGATGATGATGATGATGATGATGATGATGATGATGATGATGATGATGATGATGATGATGATGATGATAATGAGGAGGAGGAGAAGGAGGAGGAGGAGGAGGAGGAGGAGGAGGAGGAGAGTGAGGTTCATGTGGGCGATCAACACTATTGTTAAGACATGAGACTGATTTGTGTAGATATACCGCCACCTGTCTCCCACTGACTTAAATGTCACTGCTAACACATCATGCACTGGTTGTGTATAATTGACTGCTATATTACAATCGCATCACATTGTCAGATGTACATGTCAAATCGCTGTATGCGGGTCGACATAGCGACCAAGATTTAATATACAATAAACATGCTTTTTTTCCAACAGAAAAAAAGCGGAAACTTATTTTTGTAACACGTCTTAGAAAAGTATGCGACTGAGTAAAGTTCTTTAGAGTTTTTAAACAATGGATGCAGACAGTAGAAATAATAGCCATTATTTAACTAATAATTATGTCGTGCAATAAGTTTGATGATGATGATGGTGGTGAAGACGATGACGAAGATGACGAAGATGACAATGATGATGATGATAAAAACGTCGATGGAAACGACAACAATAATGACGAGAATTGAAAATTAAATGATCGTTATTACATACCCTCGACTATAATATCCTTTTTACATCGCTGATTCACTATACGTGTACACTTTAGAAATATACATTAATGCTTATCGAATTTTTAATCACTTTTCAAAGTTGTTTTAATGTTGTGTTTAAGGTGTCCAATGACCCGTACACAAGCTCTAAGCGTCAGTATCGCGACGACTTTCACCTCAACGAGCAATTATCTTAATCATGAAACTAATTTTCACAGCTAATTTATTTATATCAAACGACATCTAGTAGAAGCTAACTTACCAAAATACGAGAATAATCCTCGACTTTTGGATGAATACGCAGGTATTGAACTTTTATTAAACCCTGTTTGCTTATTAGTTAACAAACCGACGAGCTTACTGGTTAAACAAGTTACGCTCGAAATGCCCTTGAATGCTTGATATTGTCGATGCACTTAAAGGTGGTGTATCGATTCACCGCGGTTAAGGAAGTTAAAGGGACACTTATGTGATTTTATCGGAATGTTAGTAGAATTAAAAGGTTTGCATGTGTACATTATACAGATAAGATAATTCTCTCGTAAAAAAAACGCTGCGGCATAAGAAGACTATATGAAATTGGACATATTAGCAAACATTAATCGATTTTCCTATACACTAGTCATGGATGCTTTGAACACTATGCCGCTTATTACATAACGAAGTTAATAAATATGACTCCCACTATTCAATAGTTGGTTAGCTAATTATGCGACGCGGTTGTAATAACGATCGATAGTTATATTGTCTAATTAGTGTTCTTGTGACATATGTTCTTTTTATTGAGACAACCATAATAGTTTTGCATACTAGTATGTTCTGTGTCCCAGTCATGACTGATAGATATATAACGACGCTTTTAAGGTGTTTAATATATGTTCGCTACAATATGCCAGTAACTGCAACACACGGACTAGTCAATTAAGAATCCTTAATTATGCATGATAATTATTATGTAAATTGTAAAGATTGCACAGTGTAAATGATACAAATGCTTACCAGTAAGTGAATGATTTAAAACACTGATAATATATGACTATTTTGCATATTTCATTACTCCATTAAGTTCACATATCAGTATGTTTCTCACCCACAAGTAGTTATATACGTAATCTGTCTACGAACATACGCCATCCGTTTTTAGAGCATCCCATTTATTTGTCATGTCCTATAACGTTACATGTCTGTAAACCCCACCACACTCATTACTTTGTCTCGTATGGGATTTGATACGTCTACGTGGGTAACCATAGCTCAATTTTAACGTTTAGATGAATGCACATACATGTACAAGCAAAATGCAAAAGGAGTATTGTGTGGTTTTGGGTTAAGGCAGATTAAGTATTGTGCGCAAACTAAGATTGCTGGTAAACAACGTAATACAGTGTGGATTTCAATCTGACATGCCGACCTCCGTGCTATAATATGACTGGTTCCGAGTATAGCCCTATCATTTTACTGGCATCATTATACACCACATGATAATGGTCAATTCAAACACTAACTATTTGTATTTCATACTTTTTTAAGTTTTTTTTTAATTCATTCAACAATTTGTTACGTCAACCATATGAAAAATTCAATAACTAGAAATGGCGCGGCAGAGGCCGACGCGTATTCCCACGCCGCATAGATGTTATATTAAAAGGCAATTTTGGGTGGGCAAGGTCTATGAGGGCGGGGCGCCCCGGGGTGGGTAATGTGGACATGAATAGTTGAGATTGACCGTATTGTCATAAGAGAAGTTCAGTATCAATTAGAAGTGAATCGGTGTAGAAATGAAGAAGTTATAGTAAAAGGTAATTTTGGGTGGGTGTGGCCTATGTGGGCGGGGCCCTGGGGTGGGGAATGTGGACATGGATGGTCGAGATAGACAAAATTTGGGTACGAAAACAAATTTGGGTGCGAAAAAGAAATTGGGTACGAAAAAATAATTGGGTACGAAACAAAATTTGGGTACGAAAAAAAATGTGGGTACGAAAAAAATGTGGGTACGAAAAACAAATTGGGTACGAAAGAATTTGGGTACGAAACAAAATTTGGGTACGAAAACAAATTGGGTACGAAAAAAAATTTGGGTAAGAAAAAAAATTGGGTACGAAAATTTTTGGGTACGAAACAAAATTTCGGGGTACGTGGAAACTGGGGAAAGAAAAAATAAAATTCCATATAGTGCACTGTCGCACATATGCTCATAGGTACCATGTGTGTAAGTTTCAAGGTTCTAGTGCTAATAGTGTAGGAGGAGAAAGTGGCCAGGTTTTACTATAGCCATATAAGGAAAACTGCCCCGCCCGCCATAACTTTTGACCCAGGGGTCAGATCAAAATTCCGAATAGTGCACCGTCGCACATATGCTCATAGCTACCATGTGTGTAAGTTTTAAGGTTCTAGTGCTAATAATGTAGGAGGAGATAGTGGCCAGGACGGACGGACAGGTAGCGGAGATAACCACAATATCCCCATGCTTTTAAAAGCGTGGGGATAATGAAGAAGATAACACGGATTTGCATAAACTACGAAGTTCAACACGTTACATATTAGATATCCTTCCAGATCTGGAAGGATTTTTCTTGTGAATGCAGTGTCTACCGGGAAGTTTAATGAAGTTACGTGTTTTTTTGTTCTCAATACCACCTTTTAAGCGAATCTTTATATATATATATATATAGTTAATAAAACGTTATGTAGTCGACATATCTTTAAACGTTAAACACATCGTTGACGCTATTTATTCCAATCGTTAATGTTTTCAGAAGAACATGTGTTAACTTTTATGATAAACACCATGAGCTAACACCAACCATTTTGATTGTATGCTATAATTAAATAAGCTATTTAACATGTAATTTTGTGGAAAATTGTAATCGCTGTCTGGCAACTTTGAATATTTGCACTATTGTATTTCACATTAAAAACTTAAATGTATGTTAGGTTTGATTTTAATAATCTTATCACCGGTGACATTTGTTTAAGCACAGTGAAAAACAGATTTGAAGACATGTGTTGATCGCAGTTTTGGCTCTATATATATAATATTGAATTGTAAAATATTAGCAAACACGAATGGTTGAACGGTCATTTACTGTCGTAGTTCTAAGTTATATTAGAAAATACCGTTTGGCAGGCAAACATACCATTTAACATTTATTGAAGTAACGAAAAAACAGACCAATATCAAAGACATCAGAGTTTCGTATATACATAATTATACGTTCCTATTTCCCCCGTATATCGATTGGAAGTGCAGGCAACTTGCAATGGTGTGCACTTGTGAAACCTCTTCGAACCGGAACAATAAGGGGACTCGTCCACACATAATGCAGCCTCATGCTTGGAGAGACCTCATAAACATCAAAATACATATAACGATGAGGAAAGTCTGATCTGCCATTCTCAGAAAGTGGTTCAGTTAATCAATAGGTATTTTCGTGGAATAATATTGTGACGTTATTATAATAATAGCTTAGCATTTATTCCTAATTGTTTGATAACGTTGTTTGGATATAAGATGTTTCTAGCAAAAAAAAACATGAAATGTATTTAATAGACTGAACTGTACGTAATGAGAGGATTATACATTTACAGTAACGACGGTTGGCTTTATAACTTTTCAAACACACATTTCCAGCCTCTGTTGTATATTTATGTATGGATTGTAACTGCATAAATTATTATTTAACATTGAACCCGACACTATAGTGGACGCCAGACTGAAAAACAAAATACAAATCTCGACACAATATTGATCAGGAAAAGAAAAAAATACATATGCGATAAATTTACATAATAAACTGACTTTGATGTATTATGTTGAAGTATTTACTGTTTTAATTCAATATTGACACACGATCAGACTGCACATAGGTCGTGTGATTAATTCACGTTGACATAGACTTATCGATAAAATGTCCAAATCTGGAAGGTAACAAGTATTTAAACAAATAGCATTTAAGTACACTATTGATTTTATCCTAGTTTCAATAAATAAATAAAGCACACACGTGCAACAACATTATGCTCTCAGATAATGGAATTATCAATTAAAAGAGGCAGTTACACGTTTTATGGATTACGTGATATTTGTCAACCGTGACTCCTCTGTTGTTAGGTGGATTTTTTTTTCATCCCAATAATTTGTTATTTCTTATATCAAAAGCGTATAGAGTGTTTCAGAAAAAACCAGCATTCACAGATTATATCATTTCATCTTTGATTTTCAATACAGTGTTCTAAATATAAGATCGTAATAATCATGTTTATAACAACCCATTAGATTGTCCGCCTTTTACAATCTTATTAAAATAGCATTAGACTCATTTTAAGTTAATGAAGCAGTGATAACATTTTGTTTTGTTATTAAAGCAATTTGAATGTACACAGTTAGCTTAATAAACGTGAAAATTGCAAGTGCAACTGTTAGTGTGCAATCTCAAACGAATTTAAGTATGAGAGTATGCAGGAGTAATTAGATGACGAACATACATTTCCTTGGTTGAAAATCAAAACGACACCTTCTCATACTGCATACTTCCACGTATTACGGAGAGGAGCATGTGCTGTGATAAGATGTCTCGTTGATTCCTCGTATGAAAAAACAACAACATAAAACAATATCATTTCTATGATTTCTTCCTACGTATACATTTCGTCAGTGGATGACAGTGTTTACTCGAATATGTTTCCGCCTCGTACTTTATGGGAACATTGTATGGGTTCTCTTACGAATACAATCAACTGTTAGAATCCTTGGAGATGAAGAAGCTATAAGATGAATAATTTAGTCTAAATGCACCTGTTTAAGAACTGATATATGTGTTCTCTAGCAAAGCGGTAAAAGGAAGGCCGATGGATAACAGTTACATCGTACAAACTATATGTATTGAAAACGATTAAAAGTCATGATCATAATGGGGTATGATATCGACGCATTTAGGTGGAAGAGAGAAAACGTTTAAGAGGGGACTTGTTCATAGATAATACAATTTTGTTTGTGTATTCCCTTGCGTTTCATATTTAAGAATTGGGAACTAAATGTTTAAAGATTACATGTTTTGACCATAATTGTCGGTCAAAAACCTCTGCTTACAACTACCACAAATGCAACATGCATTACGTTCAATTAATTGAGAACGAATATAGAGATAATACACGTTTTCGAGGACATGATTATCTGCTGGCGCTCGAAAAATCCGTTCCTGCCCGAGTGCGCACGGATTTTAAAAGCGCCCGCAGATGATCATGTCCGAGAAAATGCGTATTTTCGCTATAATTATTGCATAACAAAACTCACACATACCAAAATAAATTAAAATCACATTGAAAACAATATGCCTTGTTCATTCGAAATCGACAAAATAATTCGATTATTTCATATGACGTCATGCAGTTGAAGGTTGTGTTTTACATATGCCTCACTCGGTCATCATCAGAAATGACGAGGCTTTACCTTCGGATAGGCAGTTCTCGATTCAAAATGTGTAACTATAGCAACTATAGCAATAACTTTATATATGTCACCATCTTTTTCGAACAATAGATTGCAAAAATAGCCAGATTGTGGGAAATAACCTGGACGCGCTTCCCTGTCAGCCATTACTAAGGGAAGTAACTGCGGGTTGACCAGTTTATGGATACGAAAAACATATAACATGGCTTGAACGGCACGTGAATCGCCTTGTTAATACACGATTTCTCCCGTTCAAGTCGTTAGCTTTTAAAGATAGAGACAATACATTAAATAATCCACGTTGGATTTAACTTTAATTTAGTTAAAATTACATTCATAACCTGAATGCGGTTAATATGCATCAATTACTTTTTGTAAGAATACGAATTATTCACGCTCGAGAAAATTACTGGACGATAACCCATTATTGAGGATGAACATTTGAAATTAAATGAAATTAACGTAGGTTAAATGCAGTTATTTAGCTACAATATGATACATTGTTTTGCAAGTGACCATCTGGTATCCTCTCAAAGCGAGTATATTGTTATCTTGTTTTGTTTTCCAAAACAGATAAAAATGTTGATGAATCATAACCTAGATAGTGTATATAGAAGTTATAAATAAATAGTACGAGAACATTAACGAAATTAGAATTTAATACAATTGCAAATAATGTTCTGCTATACAGTAAATGGCAAATGGCAATTGTGTTTAGTTTTTAAGAGTCGTAATTATTAATTGTATAATCGAATTATAAAATCAATAATAACGACTCTTAAAAAAACTAAACAACATTGCCATTTGCCATAAAACATGGTTAACAAGTACATTTAATTATAACTTACATTCGTAATTTACCTGAAATAATTACCAGTAATTTCCATTTGTTTAATAAGCACCAACCTGGTACAGTTTCCTTTTTCCATATACTGGCTACAATGTCAATATTAACAGAGTAACATAGACTGTACAAATTTCAAATCAATCGGCAATTGAATATAAAACTTTATAAACAAAAAAATCACACGAATAAATATGCAATCGATTCGAATATAATTTGACATGGATTCATCGACATACAGTTGTACGCATACCATTATGCCACATGTAGTCTATTAGAAGTGCATAACAGAATTTGAACAATATGCATTCATGATATAAAATTGTAAACGTTTATTTAAAAAAAAACACTCACCCGCTATGCTCACCGCACAAACTGAATGCTATTAGTCTTCAGTCGAACCGAACATCCGGGTGTAGACAACGATCATATTCGAATCAATCTGCGTGTGTAATACATCATGAGCTTTAGAGCAAGGGGTGAACTTCTCATTACAGATATTGCATGAGTTGCATACAGAGAGGGGGAATTACAAAATATTATGTTAGGCTATATTTAAACTTAGTTTGTAAATACAATCTATTTAACACGATGCATATTGTACCATAAAACGATTATTTTAGTGTATTTAACATTCCTTGCTCATTCGTGATTTGATTTAAGATTGAGAAAACAAATGTTGACGTAAAACTCTATACTCACTTAATTATGATAATAATTTCAAAACAAATCAGGATTATTAATAAATGGATTTTTTATCACATTTAGTAAAAGTTTAAATACGTGACTTTTCTTGTATATAAGGATAACACTTTATTTATGTGTTTTACTTTTTCATTCACAATTTAGATTCCATAGAAATCATTGACGCACGCTGTTATTTAAAACAATAAATAATCAATAGTACTTTGCATTTCATTGAGTCTCACCATCCCGTAGTTAAATATACAAAACATAAACACAGTCGTATATGTAACATTGGTCCGATTCAACCTAGGACGCGTTAACAGGGACATAAAAATTGTATTGCAATATAATGTTTCATCGATTTACTTGCGCATTATGTTTGCGATGAAGCTCAATCTTATCAGTTTTGAAGGGAAACAATGAGCATCTGGTATAATTATGTCATGTAACACAATATTTAATCTATATGAGCCTCGCTCTGTGAAAAGGGGATTTCATGCATGTGCGTAAATTGTCGTCCCAGATTAGCCTGTGCAGTCCACGCAGGCTAATCAGGGACGAAACTTTCCGCTTAAACTGGATTTTTGATAAGAAGAGTCTTTCTTTTAACGAAAAATATCATCAAAGTGGAAAGTGTCGTTCATTAAAAGCTTGTGCGGACTGCACAGACTAATCTGGGACGACACTTTACACACATACATAAAACCCCATTTTCACAGAGCGGGGCTCATATGTGTTGTGATGATATACGTTTGCCTCAATAGAGACATGTCGATAGATACGACATTTTCGTTTCGATAAATATTTAAAAAAAAGTGCATTGACATCTTTAAAATCAGTGAGAATTTTACAGTTAATGTGTTTTTAAAGCCCTATTTACCATCAAAATCAACGAATATCTCGTAACAATTTAAAAATAAAGTTAACCGATAAACAATCAGTGTTCCTTATAGCAATATACAACATTTCAACGCTCGATGTGGCCTGGTAACATAGATTTAACAAGATACAAAATGCTCTTTTTTATTTTTTGTGGTACAATATATTCAAAACATGTTCATGTACCAATTTAGTGTTTGTGTGTCGTATGTATAGAAAGCGTTTCGGGAAATAAGAATGGAATTTATTGTACCACAAAAAAAGAGCATGTTGTATCTTGTTAAATCTATGTTACAAGACCAAAGCTAGCCTTGAAATTTTGACTATTGCTATAAGGAACACCGATTGTTCATGGGTTAACTATGTTTAACGAAATATTTTACGGACTATTCTTTGATTTTGAGTGTTAATGGGCCTAAAACAATATTCGTTGATTTTGACTGTTAATGGGGCTTTAACCACCATATATACAGAACATGACGTGAAATGGAAAGAGCTGAAGCTTTTTATGGATGCTTTGAAACGGATGAAGAGAGGCTTGATAATATGTTTCGCCCATTTATACCTAATATTATGTTTATCCTTTTATGCCATGTTGAACAATTATGAAAATATGCCAAACACACAAACAAACACTGACAACTGTTTGACACTAGGGTTCTATTTAATACAGGTGATCTTATTGATACGATTTCAATTTAAAAAACAAATATCGTTCCAAAAATACCGATCGAATTGATGCGTGCTTGAAATACCAATAAAATAAAGTTTAAGCAAATAAAATTTAAGTAAATACAACGGATTGTTTGTATTACCGATTTACCTGTTGAAATAGGAAAAATGGATTTTAAACGACACTTTGATCATAAATAAAAACATCACTTTGGACTGATCATAATATTAGTAGGACGGAAAATGTTGTCAAATGCTATCAGTTGTCTTTTGATCTGGTTTTAACGACGACAAAGTTACATTTACCGCAAAATGTTTCTATTTGTTAGATGTATTATTATATTTATAACAGTTTTAGAGGATATCTTTGATTGTTAAGCATTATTGTTATGTTTAAAAAAATGATTATCAAACTGTGGCACACGTGTTACGTTATGTTTTTGCAATTTACTGCTTCTGCATTAAACGCTGTAGTCGTCGTACTTAAAACAGAAGTCCATTACAGGTTAAAATAAGAATTGATCCTAGCAAAGCTTCCTCCAATCGTAAGCTGTGTTTGTGTGTGAGTGGTGGTGTGGTAAATCTAATAAAAGGATTAAAGTTTAACTTCTATGAGAGTCGATTGATTACTACATATTTAATTGTAAAATATACACATGGTTGGGTGCATAATTTTGTCGGAGGCGCTTAGATATATTGCATATATAAAAAATACCAACGAGTCACAAAGGTGTTTCCTGGTGAAAGTTGAATAAGCTCTTCAATAGACTAGGATGTGAAAAAGAAAGTCAAACACACATATCGCTTCAGTTACATTTAATTGTTTGGTTTCGGATGATGCTTTTAAATGATGCTTTTATACAAAATTGGATGTCTGAACTGAGTAATTCATCAAGAGCAGTAAGTTATAATCTTTTTTGTAAATTTGAATTTCAGCTATATTTAAATGGTGTTACTATTGACAGGTTTAGGTTTAATCTGTGCCGACTAAGGGTATCTTCACATAGATTGGAAATAGAGTCAGGCAGATGGCATAAACCAGAATCTATACCATACCAGGAAAGAAAATGTCAAAATTGCAATGTCTTGGAGGACGAATTTCATTTTTTGTTTGAATGTTCATTATACAATGATATTAGAAAAAGTACATAAAGCAATATTACTGGAAAAGACCAAATGTTCTAAAATTAAAAGATTTACTGCAATCTGATAGCCAAACAATTAACAGAAATTTAGCAACTTATGTTCACAAAGCATTTATTCAAAGAAATGTATATAAATATTATTTGAGTAAAATGCGGATCAGAAAAGTTGACTTCTCGCTGCCAATAGTGCTTTATGTTAACATTATGTTGAAATACATGTATCCTTTAACAATATATGTATAGAACTTAATATAGTTTGTATATGATCTATCATGCCATTAACTAGTATTTATTGATGACCACTTGCATGCATTTTGTTTTTATAAATATATTCAATATACTCATGGACTGTAATGTCTAATGTATCTTGAATAAACCATTTAATTGTTTGGTTTCGGATGTTGGGAAAAACATTCCGGTTGATGTCACTATCGTAAACATTTGGTTAAAATGTATGTATAAACATTTTATTGTGAGCAAGTGGAATTGTTAATAGACACCATTCGATTATTTTTTTCTCAACCAGAAGCTGAACATTTGCGTTTGCATTGAAATATCAATTACAAAATAAACATTTCTTGGAATAACTATTCGAACCAGAGAACAAATGACAGTCTTTTTATAGATCGTGAGAGCTGCTGCAGTAACAAAAAAGCATTCCTAAATCAATACAATTAAGGAGATGATAGTCTGCACAAAAACTATTACATCTTGCAAATGCAGACAGCTGTTTTTGGCAATCGTCTGCTACAGTGATGAGTCCAGACGATCAATAGCATTACATACATTACGCGTTCTTTTCACATGTTTGTGTTTTAAAGGCTTAGCCTACGGTTTCATCGGGAATACTTCTACTGAGATCGCACTTTTACTGCTATGTTTGACATTGAATAAAGCATACATGTTCACTCCTTGTAATAATTGCAGAAAAACGCACACGTCAAGTCAAAAGTTTCCAGCGTAAATTTCCGGAAAAAATTAACATAATAATGAAATCATGATGACGGTGAAGAGAAATAGGAAGATGATGATAATGATGATGCCGACGACGACGACGATGATGATGATGATCACGATGATGATAATGGTGGTGAAGACGACGATGACATCGATGACAATGATGATGAACACGTCGACGACGATGACAACAATAATGACGAGAATTGAAATTAAATTATCATAAATACATACCTTCAATTAGTATATCCTGTATGCATTGCTGAATCACTATACGTGTACACTTTGGAATTATACAGCAATGTTTATCGAATTTTTAATCACTTTTCAAGGTTAGTTAAATATTGTGTTTAAGGTGTCCAATGAGGCGTACACAAGCTCTAAACGAAAGTATCGCGACGACTCCCACCTCAGTAATCAATGCCCTAAATCATGAAACGTATATCCACAGCTAATTAAGATATGTCAAACGACATCTAGTAGAAGTTAACTTACCAAAAATACGAGAATAATCCTCGACTTTTGGATGAATACGCAGGTATTGAACTGTTATTAAACCCGGTTTGCCTTATTAGCTAACAAACCAATGAGCTTACTGGTTAAACAAGTTACGTTCGAAATGCCCTTGAATGCTTGATATTGTCGATGCACTTTAAGGCGGTGTATCGATTCACCGCGGTTAGGAAGTTAAAGCGACATTAATTTGATTTTATCGGAATGTATGAAAGTGGAATCAAAAGGTTTGCATGTGTACATTATACAAATGAGAGAATACTCTCGTTATAAAAGAACGCTGCGACACAAGAAGACTTTACGCAATTGGACATATTAATACACTGATAATATATGACTATTTTGCTTATAGTTTTGCCAAATATAAATGTAAAATCTTTTTACCTAATTTGAATATGCTGATGGTGTGAAATATATCGACGAGACATTATTATAAGCATAATCTCTCGGTAATTAACTGTTAAATACCATATTTGTGACATATTTTATACAATTATAATGATATCCAAATCGATATCATCAAAGCATAAATCTCAGAAACACAGTGCTTAAAAAAGCAAGCATAACCACATGCTTATTAAGCTTTTGTTTGTATGTAAATGTAAAATAAAAAAAAAATAATTTACAGTTGTTACCATAATCTCAGGAATTGCTTGTTATGTTGTTAAATATGTTCATTTATCTGGGAAATACTGAATCGTTTTGTATTTTGTAATAATATCAACACATTACTAGTATAAGGTTGGGCTGCTTAATAGGTGCTTTTTATTTTATTCTAATCGTATTTATATCGTCAATGCAAGTCAGTCCTTTGAAACTAATATCCGCTCCATAACAAATAACATTCATATTGTTCCTTGATTGGTTCGCCTACTACTCATTACTACATTGAGTTCACAAATCATTATGTTTCTCACCCACAAGTAGGTATATACACAATCTGTGTATAAGCACACGTCATCCTGTTTAGAGCATCCCAGTAATTTGTCATTTCCGATAGCAAGCTGACGTGACATGTCTTTTAAGCTTTTTAAGCCAATCATGCTTATATTGCCGCGTATACGATTTCATACGCCTACGAGTGTAACCAAGGCTCGTTAGGAAATGTTAAATGAATGCACTAACATGCAAATGCAATAGGAATTCAGTGTGGTTTGCGGTTAAGGCAGATTAAGGATTGTATGCAAACTAACATTCATGATGTATAACGATATATAGTGTGGGTTTGAATCTGGTATGCGAACCTTAGTGATGAGATGTAAGTGGTTCCAAGCATAGCCCTATCATATCACAGTCACTATTACACAAAACGTGATGATAATTGATTCAAATATAAATTTTATTTTAAACAATTAAAATTATTTTTATTCTTATTTTATTCATCATTGTTTACGTCAACCACATATAAAAAATCAATAATGTAGATGATTTGCATAAAATGATAAAACGTCACATATAAGAAGTCCTTCTAGATCTGGAAGGATTTTACATGTGAAGGCAGTGTCTACCGGGAACTTTAATGAAGTTACGTGGTGCTTTAATGCATTGAGTGATTCATATGTTTGTACTCAACACCACCAGTTAAACGAATCCTTGTAGATATATTTAATAAAACATTATGTAGTCGACATATCTTTAAACTTTCAACACATCGTTGAAGCTGTTTATTCCAATCTTCTATGTGTTCAGACGTTTTACAATAATGTGCATTTATTATTATGATAAACACCTGATGAGCTAACACCACCCATTTTGAGTGTATGCTATATAAGCTACGTTACATTTGTATATGTACTTTTGTGGGAAAATGCAACCGCTGCATTGCAACTGTTAAATGAACATTTGCACTATTGTATTTCACATTAAAAACTTTAAAAAAAACTCGTTTTCTGTATGTTCAGTTTGTTTCTAATAATCTTATCATCGGTGATATTTGTTTAAGCACTATGAACATCAGATTTGAAGACAACTGTTGATCGCATCACTTAGTTTTGGCTCTATTGCACCATCGGAGAAATAACTTTATTAATTAAAACAAATTGCATTTCTGAGATATGGGCATAGATGTTTGTTATTTAATTACCGACAAACAATCGTCATCCTTTAAGTGCCATTTAATTGGATTTTCAGCACCGATATATAATATTGAGTTGTAAAGTATAATCAAACACGAATGGTTGAACAATGATTAACTGTTGTAGTTCTAAGTTATAATAGTAAATACCGTTAGTCAGACAAACATACCGTTTTCTGTAGTAACGTAAAACATACATATGACATCAAGTTCCGTATATACATAGAAGTTTCATACTTTTTTTAAGTGACACATAGTACATATATATATATATATATATATATATATATATATATATGCTTTATGA
>VMBQ01000398.1:57451-90707 GCA_007657795.1 Dreissena rostriformis | reverse complement strand
TGGACATTCCAATCTTTGTTAAGTTACGACCCGTTGTACGTTTATACGCGCGTATTATGAACTAGTTCTTACACTTTCATACACGTGTTTTTGTACAGTTGTTAATCTGGCTTTCAACATCTTTCACGATATTTTTACTTAATTTGGGCCTCTACCTTAACGTGGTGTGGTGGATTGAGTGCATATATGACCCGAAGAGCTATGCCAGCGGGATTGTAAACACCTGTCAGGGCTTTCAAGCAGGACAGGTTGAAGGATTGAGGACAGACGAATATCAGCCGCCGCTCTTGGATGCTAAGAAGTATGAAATACAACTCAGATAGTTAAAACCAAGGCGAGAGACGCTCTCAAGCATTGGTCAGCAAGTCTCCTACTACAAGGAACAGTCGGAAAATAAACCACTTCTGAAGACTGATGCACTGGGCCTTATTGCGCATGCATAATGGCGTTGCAATGCTTTCCACTCAAATGATGCTTAACAGTGGATCTTTGCGGATGATGCTCTGCCTGTAGAGTCTCCCTGGGCTGATAGAATCCCGAACCCCTTGCCTCGAAGGTGTCCAACCCAAGCTACCGGAGGTCACCCCGTCCATCTGCAAGAAGCAAGGTTACGGAGGCGGAGGGTGAATGCGACTGGCCAAGAAAGAACACTAGCGGAGGAGACCACTATGCAAGGAAAGCTATACGGCAATCTGGAGGACCTGCAGACATACATCATACAGTGGTAACTGTCCCCGATGTTTGGTATCGCAATGTTTTTGCGAACTTAATGTCAGGTGCCAGATGCTTCCTGCAGTTTGACTTCTTCGGCGTGATTCTTTGCTCAATACTTGCCAGAATCTCTTGGTATATTTGATAGCCCATGTGCAGTATATCAAAGAAGCAGTTTGCGTCTTTTTTCTTGAGTTCGGTACGTAATCAACCAAGCCTGGTCGTCAGGCGAACCATTGTCTGACACAGATGGTTCTCCTTTTCATTCTATTTCTCATTCACTTTTTTAGATAAATGTTTTTTCGCGAATTTTCTATTTCTCTGTCGTAGCGTCGCTTTAGCAATCAGGATACTGTTTTCCAACTGAGCGTTTTTCAGTAGAAGCTGGCATCTCATCAGCATCAGCGTGTCCTCAGTCGTCATCTCATCGCCCATGTCGCATAGTTGGTAGTACATGAGAGAACTGTACAACTGCCGTCACGGTCCTTGAAGGACATGGGTCTGAAATGTGTTCCCGGACTGTCAAGGACGCATACGGACAATCAAGGAATAAATACGGTTATCCCCGGACCCTATACGGCTGTCCCCGGACCTGATACGGCAGCTACACGGACCATCCCGGATGATGCTATCATCCCGGATCGTCACGGATCAACACGGCAGTTTTGAACTTCCCAAAACTTCCGTGTTGGCCTCCCGGAGCGCTAAGGACATTCCCGGACGTCCCAGGACATATACGGATCGATACGGAGCTACACGGCGGCTACACGGTTCACATGCCTGATCATCCCGGATATGAACCGTATTGATCCGGCATCTTTGTGGGACTAGGGTTTAAGCTTTATTACCTTTTCACACACATTTCCAGCAACTGTTGTATGTGCATTTATGCGTATAATTGTAACAGCATACATAATAATTTAACATTTGATTCGTCTCTACATTGAACATAAGACTGAAAAACTAAATACAAATCTCAACGAATATTGATAAGGAAAGATAAATATACATATTCTGTTTATTTACATAATGAACTTCTTTGATGTGTTATGTTGAAGTATTTATTATAACAATTCAAAATTGACACAAGATCAGACTGCGCATAGGTCATCTTATTCATTCATGTTGACATAGCCTTATCGATAGAAGGTCCTAAAATGGAAGGTAAAAATATTTAAACAAATAGTCCTTAGGTGCAGTATGGATTTAATCTTAGTTTCATTTGATAAATTAAGGACACACGTGCAACAATGTTACGTTCTCAGGTGATGGACTGATTAATTAAAAGACGCAGTTATGTGAATTACCTGAGTATGTTTTACCCTGACTGTCCTCTGTTGTTTGTTACATTGTTTTTCAAATAATATGTTATGGCTTATATCAGAAGCTTATACAATGTTTCAGAAAGAACCAGAATCAACAGAATGCATCATTTTATCTTTGATTTGTAATACAGTATTCAAAATACAGGATCATAAGTATCATGTGTATTGGATTGCCCGCCTTTAAGAGTGTTATTAAAATGTTATTTAAATTTGAAAGTCGCTTGTGCAACTGTTAGTGTGTAACCGCGAACGAATTTCAGTATGAGAGTATGGTAGAAGAGATGACGAACATACACACATATGATTGGTTGAAATATGTTTAAAAAAACGACACCTTCTCAGACTGCATACCGCCACGAAATTATTTAAAGAAGATGTGCTATGTTAATGTTTCTCGTTGATTCCTCGTGTGAAAAAAAATAAAAAAATAAAACAATATATGGTCTATGATTTCATCCTACATATACATTTCGCCAGTGGTTGACAGTGTTTACTCGAATATGATTCCGCCTCGTACTTTATGGAATATTGTATGGGTTCTCTTACGATTACAATCGACTGTAACAGTCCTTGGAGATGAAGAAGCTATAAGATGAATAATTAAGTTTAAACGCAACTGTTTAAGAACAGGTATTTGTGTTTTCCGGCAAAGCGGTACAATTAAGGACGATGGAAAGTATTAACATCTAGAAAATATATGTACATGTATTGACAACAATCATAAGACGTGTTTTAATGGCAATGTTGGTGTATGATATCGACGCATTCGGACTGAAGAGAGAAAGCGTTTAAAAGGGGACATGTCCATTAACTTTGCTATATTTAGATCGAAGCCTTTACGTGGCGTATTCAAGAATTGGGACTTACTGGTTCAAATATAATAGGTTATAACATGCAGATTGATAATTTTCATGCATCAGACTAGTTAGGAGTTTGACAAGATTCCAATCGATCAAGACCTGCTTGATGCTAAGACACGTGTAACAACGACAATATGCAAAACCGTGAACACATATATATTGCAGGCTGATGGGTTTTATTAATGATACGGTTTAAGTCTGAAAATGGCAATGGTATAATAATACTGTGTTTAAGAAATTTTCTATGAATGTTTAAAGTAAAATATGTGCATCGTTTCAACTCTTATAGGAGGTCATGTCTCTCAAAAACGTTTAAATATCTTAGATTCAATTCGATGAATAACGTTAAATGGTTATATGATACACCCACATTGAATATCAGACAAAAACGTCGGCTACACCAATAATTCATGTAAGCCACATGATATTGTGGTGTAACTGAAGATATTGTCTGATATTAAATCACTGTCGATAATAAAAACACTGACAGTATCAAAAGATTGTTGATGAGCAAAAAAATGAAATCGTGCAAGAATGTCACCATTTCGTACTTAACATATTGTAATGAAGTCAACAGTGGCGGGAATACCTTGTTTACAAATACAATCTGATACCTCGTGGTTATGTTTTCTACTGTCCATAAATGGGTATAAGCTGGCATTGTTCTTATTGAAAACGTTACAAAGGTGTTCTGCAAACCAAAACTCGTATATCGTCAAATTGAATAGTGTTGAACGTTATTTTCAAACAGACAAACCATGAAACATCGGATAATATGTCGGGACAAATATCACAGGGCAGTAAAAATATAATCTTAACGCGGTATATGATACACCATATAGCCATATATTATCGGCGCATCTTCGTATATTTTGAAACGCTTCAAGTCAGTCAGTGTTTACCGGTTCACATTCTTAATCTTGAAAAGCCTACCCATAATACAGAAATAATGTCATTTGTCACAGTTGACGAGAATATATTCTTAGTTGTTGATAACAACAGCAACGCTTGTTTGAACATTAAAATGTTAAGATTATGATATATTAGGATAAATTCACACGACACATTAATGATTATCATGATAATATAGCTTTACATGATGTCTATGAAGTTGCGCATTACACAAATGTTAATGTAATACTATGGGTGTTTATAAAACTTAGGCTTATGATGGTAATAAATGTAATACGTTTGATGAAAAACATCGTATACATTATGTACTTAGCGCAATGTACTGTTCACTAACAACATACGTTAATAAAATAGTATATGAAATGGCAACTCATGCTAAGAGAGGATATGATTAATTGGTCATAATCATGATTTGCAAGAGATAACTTAAAACTTGTCCATATAATACTTATAATATAGTAAATGTAATAATTGATCATCGTTTAATATGCATCAAACCAGCTGCGTTACGTAAAACTATAAGTATGATTGGTATAAGTCAACGTTAATCAGTTCGTGTATATACATTTAAACCGAGAGAAATTCGACCTGCACCAGAAGGAAAGAAGCCTTGTTATAGGACGTGGTTCGTTATTTATTGCAAGATCCCAATTGCAAAAGAAACCATACAAACAATATTGACTGTACAACACAGACATTAAACACGCACACTACACCAAATTGTATAAAATTGGCGTCAACGACGTTGGACGGTTAAGACTGCTGCTTCATGCATAGTTTTCGTTTAAAAAACTAGTGATTAAATCTATTGCAAATGAAACAAACATAACGTGAAATTAATTCATAACGCATGTATGTATTAAGGAAACCAGTACTTAATCTGATCATATAATAAACTGCGACCTTAAGGCTTTATAACGTTACCATTTTCAGAATACGTGAATAATCACACTGGCGTCTGTGAACTGTTATTGGTCTGTCCGTTTCTTATCATATCACTTCTTTCGCTCATTTGTTATCCAATTTGTAATAGGTTTTATCGCAACAAGCTTATCGTTTGAGTTTTTAAATCCGTCCACTTTATTTGTAGAATGCTTATTTGTTTGCGATTATATGCTGAAAGAAAATCGTAAATGTTAAAGGTGCAGTCAATCGTTCAAAATCAATGAATAAACATTAAATATTCATGAAAATGTACACTGCAAATATTACAAGATTAATATTAAAGAGAGGATAAATAGATACTATAACGCTATCCAGCCCCGCACGAGGTACATTTAAGACATGAAATATTAGTATTCTACATATTGTCTAAGATTGCTTCTGTTTATTGTATGGTTATTCTCTTATAATTGTGATTACTTATAATATTTATAATATAAGGTTAGGCAAACATACTCAAAAAGTATTTTGCTAACGTTACTTGTCATCCCTAGTCACTTAGAAGTGTAAGTATACCAAATCGCACTAGTACACTTATTACAGATTTAAGTATTTTATGAGAATATGAAGTTTGTAACAATTATTTTTACAAAAGTTAGTCTGTGCTTCGTTCGTCAATCGGAAAACCCAGCTTTAAAACGTCAATTAAACCTTAGTGTGCATACGTAGGTTGTTATCAAATTATAAATGCTTGAAAACCAATATTGATTCAAAAGGCGATGTGTTCACGGTGTCTGTTTTTGATTTGTCATGCATGAAACCACGCGTTATTTGAATATTGAATACCTACACCTATGCTTAACAGTCCGGGATATTAATTTGAATAATCTTTCCGTGATATCAGTTTCTTGATTTCAAAACCACGTTGATATGTTTTGCTGTATTTATTTTATTAACATATTTAAAAAATATGAATTTGCGATATTCAAATATGAATAAAGCCCTTTAAAGACGTACATGAACACATATTTATACGCGTGTAAGTTTAAGCACTCAATATATGCGTTGTACTGCGTCATGTAAGTGAATTAATACACAGAGTTTAATTAGTCAAGTCATTCGTTTCAACATTAATGTTTGTTGTATGAAGAGTAATAATCTCTGTTGATTTGTATCGTTATCGCCGCCAAAATCTCCTAACAATACGACTTTTCACCAGAGGGTCCCTGGTAAAGGCGCGACTATGACCACAATCTAAACTCGAAGTCGAGACATTTACAAACAAATATGCACCGCAATGTGGTAAATTATTATCGCAGTTTCCAATCAACACATAAGTTACAGGTCAGTGTCGGCATTTAATTGTTTCATTGCTATGTAAAACTATCGATAGTATAAAGGCGCGACAATGACCACGATCTGAACTCGAAGTCGAGATATTTACAAACAACTATGCACCGCAATCAGGTACTAAATTATTATCTTAGTTTTCAATCAACACATAAGTTACGGATCAGTGTCGGCTCCCATAGGCTGTCGTTCTCAGTTTCATGCGAGTATCGTTTTATTGATATAAACAACTATCGATACTATCGTTTTACAAGACATCGCTTGAAATACAGTGCATGTTAAATTATTCAACCATGACGCTGTACAATTAATTAATCATTACTGCTCAATAAGTGAATGATTAATACATATTATACTTCATCTTTAAACAAACGAATTTAAAACATACAAACTAGCCTTTAAAAAGTTACTTTTATATTGCACTTCATTTGTCCGAAGAAGATCACCAGAATTAAAGTGTAGAGGATACACACAGTCTAGTATTCACAGAAGTTATTGTATTAAAAAAATCATGAATCCAATAAACGCTATTGATATAAATTCATAATATCACATCGACCAATTTTAAAAACTATCGAAATTAAATCGCATTATAATAACTGCATAATTTTATAGGAACGTATGATACCAAATATGTGCTGTAAAATAAAATTGTGAGCGAAATATTCATGTTCATATTTCCTGCGCTGTATATCGATAACAACACGACAACATATTATCTTTCGTATAGCAATTAGGGTAGGGTAAGCAGAAATGCAGAAACGAAAGTTGTTTGTATTAATATTGCATAAATTATATACAATATATAGCTTAATTTCATATTTAATATTGCTGATCATACGTGACATCAGTCATTCGACTATAAGTAATCTCTTAGTGCTGTAATTAGTTATATATGTATTTGTAAAGTCTGTTTTTTTCATTAAGTTGTCATTCACGTAATATTGTTTCATGGAATATTGATTCGTGATGCAAATAGTTCAATATAACGAATGGGGATTTCTTTTATCGGCACACTTAATATGCAAATAAGATTTAAATTAGCAGTATGTAGATGTATGTATACTACAATAAAAACGTGTTAACAACTTAAAAATGTTTAACTTAACTATGTATCGTCAGATGCAATATTGGAAAGACGAAGTTTATGTTTTAAAACTATTGAAACTTCAATATGATAGACACTTGACGATTACAGTACTTATAACTCTTGTATTGTTAATTTATCATACAATCGCAATGGCACTTTCAGTTGCACGTACACATGACAACGTGATATTTAAACAATTCATTTTAATGCAATTGTTTTTGTTTTTTTGCCATGGCCCATATGTCTTAACACACACTTCCCCTTTAATAGTTTATCAAACTATTTTGTCGACCCACATTTGCTACATCGATGTCTTTTGTTAAACAAACACTTCAGTGTGGGCATTTTCTTATCACCACATTCGCCCGTTTCGTAACCAAGTATTCAATACGTTTCGCCTCCAAGAGTTTATCGCTTCGTGAATTTATCATTTGCGTATTCTCATAGATAGATATATACCGAACAGGTAGATTTGTTTACACTGGTAATGTCAATGCGAATTTTTCACACATACTCAAATATTCTTTATAGAACCCGTTTCAAATTGAGGACAGGGCAGTTTTCCAAAATAAAAGAATATTGTATATCATAAATGAATTATTTTTTAATGAGTATCATCAGCTAAAATAGAGAAAAACATAAAGCGTTTGAAACGGTAGACACTAAAAATCGGAATGTTCATTTCATTAATCTTGCTGATAGCTAATGGACCGCTTACACAAATTGAAACAAACTTTCCGAAATGGCCATGACGTTAAGGGGTTCGACTCTTGATCTAGATAACAAGGTGTTAACACCCCGCTGTGGTAAATTGTGTTTCTCTTTAGTTTTATATTTGGGTTGTACGCGATATTATATTTGAGCTTTCGTTCAGAAGCTTAAATAAGCCACATACAGCAATTAAATGACTATCTCCAAACAGCACAAAGTATATATGTTAAACAAAATGCCCATGATATAATTTGAAATTCGCGAAGATTTTTTTAATTCGCTAATACAATAAATAATTACGACTCTAATACATTAACACACTTGTCATTATTAACTACCTTCTTAATCGAGTGAACATGATTAAAATGACTTTTGCTTTGTTTAATAAATACGAACTTGGTACATTTTGCTGTTTTCCCCAATTACTGGTTACATTGTCAACATATAATACCATTGAGTGCTAAAATTTCAAATCAATCGTCTAGTACATACATGTAACACTCATACAATTTTCACACGATAAATAAGCAATCGGTTCGAATATAATTATACATGAGTCATAATACCAATGTACGAATACCAATTATGACACACTCGTATATGTCATTTATGAGAACTTTAAGGGGGTTGCACAATACGTACTCATCATAAAATTCCCAAAAATATATTAAAATAAAAACACTCACCCGCTATGCTCACCGCACAAACTGAATTTAATTAGTCGTCATTCGAATCGAACATCAGGGTGTATTCAACTATCGTAATCAAATTCAATCTGCGTGCATAATACATCATTGAGCTTCAGTGCAAGGGGTAAATTTCCATTTTTAAAATACTGCATGCGTTGCATACACGGAGGGAATTACAAATACTTATGCAAGGCAATGTTAAAAACTAAAAGTAGACTCATAAAGTGTTTAAACACAATCTATTAAACACGGCGCATTTTGCGAATATGAAGAAAATTTATGTTGATCATTAATTAAGACATAGAACAATTTTTTTACGCATCAAGTAATGTTCTTGTTCGTCTTACGAATTTCAATTTCGATTCAAAATAATTTCTGGAACCCAAGAGAATACACGAGTATACCGGTAAGCATGTGAAAGATCAACTTGTATTTGTGTGCATTCAGTATGTTTGATAAACAAAACGCTCTTTTGACAGATTATACATGCATATTTAAACCTCAGGTGCAATGGTGCAGAGGATTTTTCGTAATGCAGCCTCAGGCGCGGAAGGACCTCATAAACTTCCAAACACACACGTTACACAGGATATATATCGATAGCAATTAGTGACCCCTATCATAAAACACCATGAGGTGAATGTCTGATAAAATCAATAATTTGCCGATAAATCGTTGTTAACAGAGGGTGTAATCACGTGAAGATCAAGATTGCGACGTCCGTGTCGAAACAGTTACTTTTCGCCGTTTTCGCCGGGATTCGAAAACTATGGAATAAAAAAAACCGAGGGCACTACCACTGCGCCACTCCATGTTTGAGTATATCACAAATAATTGAATACGCTATGTAAGTTATACAAACATTTCAAAATTGCAAATGAAAAACGTTGCAAACGCGCAATTATTAACCATTCTAGTGATGATTCTCTCGAAACCAACCGATATATTTAACACTTTTTAGTCAGTAGCGTTATTTTGTTTTTTTTTAATATAATGCATACATTCTTTTCTTAAACTATGCCGTTTGTTAGGTTGCCGAAGAGCCTAAATGTGGACAAGTATCTTTACACTTATATTTAATATGTAGTTGAATATTTCAAAGTCAGTACCAAATTCATTAATTATATTTTATTTTATGAACAGATGAAAATGAACTTCTAGGTTCACTTTTCTAAAATGTATGTTCACATTGTTTCAATTGCTCACTGTTATGTACGGAATACCGTTAGGGCCATCGTTGTTACACATTAAAATCCAGAGAGCGACGATGCGAGAGTGCGAGAGTACGATGACGACAGTGCGACAACGCGATAGTACGATGGCGACAATGCGATAGTACGATGGCGACAATGCGATAGTCATTTCGTACTGTCGCCATCGTATTGTCGCAATCTCGTCATCGTATTCTCGCACTCTCGTCATCGTATTCTCGCAGTCTCGTCATCGTACTATCGCGTTCTCGCGATCTCGCCATCGCGGTCTCGCATTCTCGTCATCGTATTATCGCACTCTCGTCATCGTATTCTCGCACTCTCGCCATCGTTTTCTCGCACTCTCGCATTGTCACCCTCTGGATTTTACGGTATTCCGTAGTTGTGCACTAGTCTGTTAATCCAGACAAGGCGGCACATCGGGAATTTTGATTGAATTCCAAAATGACACAAAACCATAGGCGAAGGCAGAATAATGTAATAACATTTGATATATCTATCGGTTGTGGCGTAGACTTGCTAACATATCGGACAAAGTATCGAAAGGCACAATCGGGATTATGATTAAATTTTAAAATGACGCAAAGTCATAGGCGAAGGCAGCATTTGATATAGCTATCGGTTGTGGCGTAGACTTTCTTTAAATATCGGATAGAGTATCGAATGCATCACTAATTCTTTGTATAATTGCATTTAGACTATTTATGTAATTTACAGGCAAATACATTAATAAACTCGAACAGCAACATCTGAACACGTTCATAACAATTATAAATCGTTCTTTATTCCGTCTTTCAATTGTGTTCTCTGAACAACATTAAATCGCTGATTATATCCAATAAAACACAACATCATTGACTATTGTCCCATAAGTAACATCAAACTGTTGACTACTGTCCGATAATCAACAAATTATTGTTTATTATTATCAGATAAACAATACTACATCGTTGATAATTTTCCGATATACAAGATTGCATCGTTGATCATTATCCGATAAAAAATATAATAGTTGATTTTTGTCTGATAAACAACATTAAATCGAAAACTATTTGTCAAATGTACGAGTAAATTTTACTCAATTTCACATTAAAATAGAAGTAAAACGTAATACCTACTTCAGCGTCTTTATTTAAAATCTCAAGTTCATTATTTTACTTCAATCTTATTTATCAAATATATTCAATTTACAAATTATACGTGGTGAAAACGCACTGAGATCACACGCTGGCTGGTTAATCGGGGACATTCGTTGATAACGAATGAAATGCGATGATCATGAATCTTAATTAGGTATGATATGGTGAGATTGAGTTACGTCTAAAGTTACGTGGCAGTGTATTGAGTACACGTCCATCAACTTCAAACATAAAATGAATGGGTTTGAAGCGCATGAAGAGTTTCGTGAACGGGGAGGAAATAAGAGGTAATTGAAATTCGACGACGTCGATTGCGTATCGGCAAAAATGATTTAATTTGAAAATCCAACTTTAGGAAAATTTGAATTACAATCACGGTAATCTCCATCGACTTGCATGCATTTCGTTTCAAATTCACTTAAATAAGAACAACAGCACCATATTAATCAATACTTACTTGAACGTTGATAGGAAGTGAACTCGCTCCCATGGCGCGTTTACAATTTTGTACTTAACAAACCTGCATAATACGTACTGTGATGTGAAATCGCGAATATCTCACAGAAGTTTATCCAAATATAAGTAGTCTAATTTGTAAGAGGTTTTGGAAAATAAATGGCAATAACTCTTTATTTTTATTTTTTTTATTTATATATTACTGTTTTATCAATTACTAATTAATAGCGCACGATAATATAGTGCTTTCGTCACACATTAATAATTTCTGCATCTGTTAAAGCCTCTGACATTGAAATGAAGTACATGTTAATCAATACATATAGATGCAATTTAAAAGTGTGCACAATTGTCATTAAATCTATAGCCTAGTTAGCAAGTTATTTATTATTTTTCAAACGGTACCGCTTTTAAAACCGAAAGTAGGATTTCTAGACGTATACATTGTACGTGCATTTCGCGACGCGATTTTTTTTTTTAAGTTTAAAAGTGCAAAAAGACGGATTTCTACCTTGTTACCACCAGATATATTCTAATTGGCATAGATAAAATATGTTTTTTTTTATACTTAAATTTACTATGCCAAATAAGTTGTGTGGCTTTAAAAGGGAATCACTTGTTTAAAAGTTAATTTACGTATATTTCAATGAAACCGTAGTGTTTTAATAAATGCAGTTGAAAATGTTTGTTTTCGAAATAACCACGTTAGAATGGAAGATATATTTATACTTTTTTGTATTGGTACAGGCGTTTTTACCAGCTCTGTCTACGCCAGTGGCAAAGCAAGCTTTCGCTTGCATTGAAACTATTCGTTTACTAAGGAAATTGTTATTATAGTACCATTTGAAATGCATTTATTTGTATTTTTGTTTCTAAGACGTCCGTCCGTAAGCAGTGTTATCTTAAGTTGCTTTGTTTTTGAAAGCATTTTGTGAGTGGGTTGATATTTTAAGGTCATAAAAGTCGCTTGCTGGAATGCAATTTGCGCCTAAATTAGATGGTATAAATAGCCAACCCGCGCGTTTATGTGAATAAATCTTATTTAGCTGTTACAGTCAATTTGAAATACCTCTTGTGTTGCAATATATGGCGTAGGCGGGAGGACGAGTAGGCGTGTGTTTGTGGAAATGCGTGCAAATGATTCAGAGTGTTATTGGATGCTAAATCAGACAGCATGCTTACGATTTTAGGGATGACCACTGGTCACGGGGTAAAACAAGGAGCTGCAAACTTGTATACTTTTAACTTACAATGTCAATCCAAAACTAAATAACTCAACTGCCAGCTAGGTCTTTCAAAGAATCAATTTGATGCCGTTTGGCCTTGCACTTGCGTATAACCTTTTTAATGCCATATTGCTTCATGAAATCTAGTGGCAAGACAGCAGGGGGATGCGCTTTAAGTCAGGGAATTGCTAATTAGTTAAAACATGTAATGGAATAATTTCATTTGTTGTGCTCTCTAAGTCCTGTTATGGTGGTTAGCGCATGTGAATGAATTTCGATAATGTAATCTAAAGTTGGCGAACACGAAAGTGGTTGTGGTTGTTGCGTTAGTTGTGGTGGTGGTGGTTGTGATAATGATGATGAAGAGGATGTGTACGATGTTTCTTCCGTTACTGCTGCTGCTTCTGCTGCTGCTGATGATTGTTATGATGATGACGATGATATCTGAGTGGTGACTCTGAGGATCAGAATACGTGGGATACAACAGCGACACAGAAGAGTGCTCATTCACGGGGCTTCTAACAACAATCCAATGCAACCTTGGACATTTCAGCCTTTTTGAAATTACGACCCGTGTTACCTACATATCAACATGTTATAATATTTCATCATGTGTTTATCTGGTTAACAAAATTGCCTTCAATTTAAAGATATTTATACTTAATTTGGGTCTGACGTCATCAGCAACTCGTGCGGATTTTATTGTCACCAAATGTGACATAATGGGAGACGATAATAAGCAATCCATTTCAAAATGGATGCGAAACGACCGGTACACATGTCGAGAACCAATATCTCAATGTATATATACTTAAAGTAAACGCAGTAAATAAATAAGCCTCTCTTTGTGAACATGGTGTTGTATGCATGTGCGTGAAGTGTCGTCCCAGATTAGCATGTGCAATCCGAACAGGCTAATCAGGGACGACACTTTCAATCTTAATTAGATTTTTGCAATGAAGAGACTTTATTTTAACGAAAACTACCATAAAAGCGGAAAGTGTCGTCCCTGATTAGCCTTTACGCACATGCATTTAACAAACCTTTTCACAGAGCGAGGCTCAAATGCAATATATAAAATAATGTTAATAATGCGATGATAGACGATGGTCGCCATCCTAGATGTATCAGATACATGTTGACTCCAAGCTTCACCTAAACTAGTGATAGTCGCTAGAGGTCATATGCATTCTACATATGTATTTAATATTGTATAAAATTGCAACTCATAATACGAGATAGTATGCTTAATTGATCTTATTTCTTATGTTACTATATATAGTAACAAAATTGACTCGAATGCATGTGATTATCGGTCAAAGCAAGGTGATTATCACGTTTGGCCCACAGGGCCAAATGTTGATAATCGATAATCGCCCCGGAGCTAAAGCACGTGACGTCAACAGAACAAAATGGCTTCCATATTCAGTGTTTTCCAACGGTGATTAATAAAATTAATACATATAAATTTCGTCAATGGTTGACAGTGTTTACTCGAATATGTATCCGCCTCGTACTTTATGGGAACATTGTATGGGTTCTCTTACGAATACAATCAACTGTAAGAGTCCTTTGAGATAAAGAAGCTGTACATGTAAGATTAATAATTTAGTCTAAACGCACCTGTTTAAGAACTGATATATGTGTTCTCTAGCAAAGCGGTAAAAGGAAGGCCGATGGATAACAGTTACATCGTTAAAACTATATGTATTGAACACGATTAAAAGTCATGATCATAATGGGGTATGATATCGACGTATCATGAAGAGATGAAGAGAGAACACGTTTAAGAGGGGACATATTCACAGAGTTTGCTATTTTCTTGTGTACTCCCTTACGTTTCATATTTAAGAATTGGGAACTAAATGTTTAAAGATTATATTTTTTTACCATAACTGTCGGTCAAAGACCTCTGCTTACAACTACCACAAATGCAACATGCATTACGTTCAATTAATTGAGAACGAATGCATGTACAGAAACCAGTACTCAGTCTGTCCAAAGCATAAAATGCGACCTTAAGTCTTCATTATGTTTCCATTTTCAGAATGCCATAATAATCACAGTGGCGTCTTTAAACTGTAACTGGTCTGTCCGTTTCTTATCACTTCCTTTACCCATTTGTTATCCAGTTTGTGACAGGTTTAATCGCAACAGCAACTAGCTTATCGCTTAAGTCTTTAAATCCGTCCACTTAATTTGTAGAATGATTATATGTGTGTGATCATATGCTTCAAGAAGAACGTAAATGCTACAGGTGTATCTGATCTTTCAGAATGAATGAATACACACGAAATGTTCAAGAAAATGTACCCTGCAAATACTATATGATCAATATTTAAGAGAGAAACAATGGATACTATATAGTACATTTAAAGACATGAAATTCATGTATTATACACAATGACATATATTATTTTTGTTTATTACATTGTTATTTTAGTTCAATTATTAATACGTATAATATTATTAATATCAGTTCGGCACTTATAATCAAACAGTATTTTACTAACATAAATTGTCATTCGTAGTCACTTAGAATTGTAAATCTATCAATACACAGTAGAACACGCAGAAAGTCAAATATTTAACAATTGTTCAAAGTCAGTCATTGGTTCTTTCGTCAATAATGAAACCTAGCTTTTAATCCTCGGTAAACATAAGAGTGCAGACTTAGGTTGTTATCAAATTATAATTGCGTGAAAATCGACATTGGTGCAAAAAGCGATATGTGCACGGTGTCCGTTTTTGCTTTATCATGCATGAAAAACCATGCGTGCTTTGAATATTTAATACCTACACCTATGCTAACAGTCTGTGATAATTTGAATGATCTTTCCGTGAAATAGATTACATATGCTCAAAACCACGTTGATATTTGTTTTTCTGTATGTATTTAATGAACTTTTTGTAAAAATCATGAATATGCAGATATTCCAATAGGAATAAAGCCCTTTAAAGATATACATGTAAACAGATGTATACGCGTTTATCTTTTAAGCACTCAATATATGCGTTGCACTGCGTCATGTAAGTGAATTAATATACAGAGTTTAATTAGGCAAGTAATTCGTTTCAACATTAATTTAGCTGTATGAAGTGTCATAATCTCAACTGAATTAGTATCGTTATCGGCGCCAAAATCTTTTAACAACACGATTGTTCACCCGGGGGACCCTGGTAAAGACGCGACTATGACCACAATCTGAACTCGAAGTCGAGACATTTACAAACAACTATGCACCGCAATGTGGTACATTATTATCGTAGTTTTCCATCAACAAATACCATACGGGTCAGTGTCGGCTCCCTTAGGCTGTCCAGAGATCTATAAATATACATGTACATGTTTATTTATAGATCTGTGGGCTGTCGTTCTCAGTTTCATGCGACATGTTATCGTTTTATTGCTAGGTACAACTATCGATACTATCGTTTTACAAGACATCGCTTGAAATACCGTGTAATTGTTAAAACCTGACGCGGTTAAATTCATAAATGATGACTGTTGAATTAAAGATTAATACTGGATAGATATAAAAATTGTCAATATGTTTTAACACACGCTGCCCCTGTAATATTGTATCAAACTATGTTGTCGACCCACATTTGTTACATCAATTTCTTTTGTTAAACCGAACACTTCAGTGTGTGCATTTTCTTATCACCACTTACGCCCATTTCGTAAACCAGTATTTAATGAGTGTCGCCTCCGCAAATTTATTGCTTCGTGAATTTATTATTTTCGTCTTATCAAAGATAACTCTTTACCGAACAGGTAGGTGTGTTTAACCGTGTTATGTAAACGCGAAGATTTCGCGCATATTTAAATATACTATACAGAACCTGTTTCGAATTGACGAATTTGCAGTTTACCATAATGAAATATTGTATATCAGATCTTGCTATCTTGCTGATAGCTAGAAGACCAGTAGCACGAATTGAAACAAAATTGCCGATAGGGCCGAGAAAAGGGGTTCGCCTTTTGATCTAGATGACAAGGTGTGAACAACCCGCTGTGGTAAATTGTGTACACTGTCGCCCATGCAAGTTATTAACGAAGATGATTTCAGTTCGATTATACAATTAATAATAACGAATCTAAAAAATAAACACAATTAGTGTAACATTGTCATAAAATATGGTTAACAAGTACATTTAAATAGTATACACATTATAAATTGAGAGGAAATAATTAAAAGTAATTTCCATTTGTTGAATAAGCACCAACCTGGTACAATTACCTTTTATCACGATTAGTGGCTACAGTGTTAAACAGCAAAACATGTATACTGTTCAAATTGCAAATCATTCTTCAATTGGATATAAAACTAATACGATTTTCACACGAGTTTCACACGTCGAGTAAATATGCAATCGGTTCGCATATAAGATTACAACTTACCCAGCTATGCTCACCGCAACAAACCGAATGCAATTTGTATTCAGTCGAACCGAATATGAGGGTGTATATAACGATCGTAATAGAATAAATCTGCGTGCATAATACATCATTGAGTTTTATTTAGTGCAAGATGTGAATTTCTCATTTAAAATAGTGCATGCGTTGCATACAGAGAGGGGAAATTTCAAATAAGTATGAATGGCTATATTAAAAATTAAAGTAAGCTTATAAAGTATTGAAATAAAATTTATTAACCACGACGCATATTGAGAAAATGGAGAACATTTATGTTGAACTTAATTCGGACATGGTACTATGTTTTTGTAAACATTACTGGTTCGGAGGTTTAACTTTTAAATGGGGGTAAATCTCATGACTTTGACCTTCGTTAGCTCTATACCTGAATAAAACCATCACATACATCATTTATGAAGTTCGATATCGTCTTGTTATGCCAATTTACACATGTTTTAATACATAAATACAACAACATGCGTAATGACATTTGAATTTAGCTTACATTCACCGTATATCCATGCCGCCGTATGAGTCTGATATTTATTATTTGAAATAATACATTTATCAAGCATTTACATTTGTATGCAATTATCATTTAACGTGGAGCTCCGATGATCCACGACCTGACGCGAGCATCCGATAAACGCCATGCAGAGATAATATGGCTTTCACAAAAAGGCTCAATTTAAAGTCACTGTCCAAATAAAAAAAAAAAAAACTACTTTGCAGAAACTAATTATAATGAATATTAAAACCGGTCGAATAATGATTTGGCGAGTGTTAATTTTAGTTAAAATCATAAAAGGATATTTTCTATACACGCAATAGCATGTTATGAATGGTAAAGTACATCGAGTAAGTAAAGTTGTGTTCATTAAGATTTTTTTTTAAATCAACAAAATAAACATAATCAAAATTTTACTGAAATAAAAATAGTTTTCATTGATGATGATGATGATGATGGTGGTGGTTATGATGATGATGATGATGATGATGATGATGATGATGATGATGATGATGATGATGGTGATGATGATGGTGATGGTGATGATGGTGATGATGATGAAGATATTTTCTATTTACAAATAAATATATTAATACAAAACATCGTTCAGTATTATCCGATGAAAAAAAATACCACGTTTAATTGTGTCCCTTTAACATTAAAACGTTGGTTAGTGTCCAATAAACAACTTAAAAGTGTTAACTACTGTCGGATTATCAGATATCAGATTATCAGATAGTACCTTTGAATATTATCAATAACAATACTACATGGTTGATTACTGTCCTAAATACAACATTATATCGTTGATATTTGTTAGATAAACAACATAACATCGTTGATTATTGTCCGATAAAAAAAACACATGTCATCAAAAACTAGTTCGTAAGTGCATGTTCATGTAAGTTCACGTTGAAATAAAAGTATTCGTAATCTAAGCTTCAGCGTCTTCATTTAAAATCTCAAGTTCAAAATTAATTTCAATATTATTACTCAGATGTATGCAATTTAAACTGTATACATTGTGAAAACCCACTGCAATCACACGCTGGCTGGTAAATCAGGGACATTAGTTGATAACAACTGAAATGCTTTGATCATGAAATTTAATTAAGTTTTATATGGTAAGATTAAGTTTCGTATAAAGTTACGTGGCAGTGAATTGAATACACGCCTATCAACTTCAAAAATAAAACTGAATGGGTTTGAAGGGTGTGCAGAGTTTCGTGAACGAGAAGGAAATACCAGATGATTGAAATTCGACGACTTCAATTGCGATTTACAAATAGGCAAAAATAATTGAATTTGAAAATCCAAATTTAGGAAAATTTAAACTACGATCACGCTTTTATCACGGTAATCTCAATCGACATTCATCTCGTATCATATTCATTTAAGTATAAACAGCAGCACGAAAACATGACATGAACGTTGATAGGTGCACTTGACACCCATGGTACGTCTTGAATTTATCCTGCACTAAACTATACAGTACATACTGTGCTGTGATATCGCGAACATTTCACAGATGTTAATACCCATTTTAGTGATCTAATTTGTAAGAGTTTGGAAAATAATTGGCCGAAAATGAAAATATGCTTATATATCTGCTTAGTCAATTACATATTTGAAGCGTACACAAATATAATGCTTACGTCACAGATAGACATTTTCTTTAAAAAAGGATCTGATGAAACATTTTTTTTACAAAAGGATCTGTTTTAAGGGCATACAAAAGTTAAAAGTTAAAACGTTATTTGGCGTTTATTTCACTGAAAACAGTATTGTTTTAAGAAATGCAGTTGATAATGTTTATTTCGAAAGCGCAAGGACAGAATAGGATATATATGTTGCTTTTTTAACAGACGTATTGTACAATCTCGGTCTATTCCAGCGGAATTACCAGGTTTCCCTTGCATTGAAACTGTTTGATTACTAACGAACTCGTTACTAGTTTACCATGTTAAATGCAGTTTTATTTAAAAAAAATCTACGACGTTCGTTAACAGTGTTATCTTAAGTTGTTTTGCTTTTGAAAGCATTTTGTGAGTGGGTTGATATCTTAAGGTCATTAAAGTCGCTAGCTGGAATGCAATTTGCGCCTAAATTAGATGGTATAAATAGCCAACCCGCTCGTTTATGTGAATGAATCTTATTTAGCTGTTACAGTCAATTTGAAATACCTCTTAAGTTGCAATAAAAGGCGTAGGTGGGAGGACGAGTAGGCGTGTGTTTGTGGAAAGGCGTGCAAATGATTCATCTGTACGTATTATAGAATGTTGTTAGATACTCTATCAGAAAGCATGCGTTTGATTGTAGGGATCACTACTGTTCGTGGGGTAGAACAAGGAGCCGCACACTTTTATACCTTTAACTTATAGTGTCAAATCCAAAACAAAACATCTCAACTGCCAGCTGTCTATTTAGACCAATACATTTGGTTCGGTTTATCATCATCATCATCATCATCATCATCATCATCATCATCATCATCATCATCATCATCATCATCAGCAGCAGCATCAGAATCAGCATCAGCATCAGCATCAGCATCATCATTATCATCATCATCATCATCATCATCATCACGATCATCATCATCATCATGGTTTTGAGCTGATTATTAGCATTACAATGATTAATCCAATTAGAATCAATTGCGACGTAACGAGAGGCGCTTGAAAATTTGCTGAAATCAACCTTGCAGTAGTGTTCTTCAGTTAACAGAAATACGAAGAGAACATAACTTAATTAATAACGTTATATGTCAGATAGATAAAAAAAACAACATGTCATATCCAGTTGTATAAGCAATTCGTACAAAATAAATACGAAACTACAAAGGTCAAGAGCCAATATCTCCATATATGTAAACATAAAGTAAACGCAGTAAATATATATGATATACATGTATACACTAAAGTTTGAAATGCAATCATAGACAATGTGTGCCATAATTAATGTAGCAGATACATTTTGACTCCCTGCTCCACCTTACCTACTAATAGGCTCTTAAGTTTTAATGCAGTAAGATATGCATTCTACATTTTTATTTAATTTTGATTACTAAGAAATCAAAGTTATATTGTCATCTTTCTCTTTTTAAGAACCTGTACAATGTATATTCATTCGGAAGCTGTATGCAAGGGTACTTTTTATAATATAGTTTGAACACATCAGCAAAGGGACTAAATGATTAAATGTCCGCTTAGATCTGATTACCTTTATTATATGTACCGGTAAGTCGGGTTTATGATAAATATTGCTGACGCTGAAATAGTAAAACATAGTTAAACAGATTACAACACTTGGTCTAAGGGAAGTTACTTAAATTCACATCTCGAAGGAAACGCGTCTGTGTTGCCCCTTAAACGCCTTCATTTTAAACATATTTGAACCGCAATCTGGGAAAACCGGGCTTAATGCAAAAGCGTTAAGAATCGTTGTTCATTTCTATTCGTGTTTTTTTTAGCAAATCACTTAGTTTTAATTAATAATAACCGATCTAATAACTCGGTCAGTTTTACCATTTAACTGCTTCTTTTATCACGTTATAGATTAACGGTATATACGGTAAGAGATTTTTTTAAAGAAAATCTGTCTTTTTACGCGGGTGTTTCTTATTCCATGAAGTTAATTTCCAGTTATTACTGGTATTCAGTATATGTTTGTGTCATGAGCAACTTTCGCTAGATTGCCCCTTTCCGTTAAACATATAATAACAAATGACAGCAGGATGCTGTCTGCACCCTAGCTGAATAAACTGCTCATCCTAAACAGAACAGGCAACTATCAGACTTTGAGGTTGACTCACATCACAAGAAAGTAAAAGGTATATCGTAGACGCGAACGAAGTAAAATGACTTGCAAAAATGAATGAGCCCATAACCCATTACATTTACTTTGTGGAAAGTCTTATGAATATGTCGTCATTTCGTCCGTGTATATCGGGAAGACACAACACAACAGTTAAACACTGGACACCTTTTCGCAGAAATTAATTAAACTGACATCCAAAAGCAGTGTGACTGCATTAAAACATTCGTACAATGAAAGTCAGAAAGTCGCTGTAAATATGAAGATGTATATGTCTGGCATTCAAAATAAGGCGGATACATTTCACAAAGTACTATGATCTAAAATTACATTCGTGAGAACAAAATTGTTTTCGAAAATTGTTTAAATGTCCGCGATTTACAATAATCGAGTCGGCTGCGTCATACAGACGTGTGTATTAAAAACATTAAATAGAATGTTACCTTATTTCAACACTTGATCTTTACAGAATAGCCTGATCAATTGAAAATATATACTCGGACATTTTGCAAAAGTTCTTTTAAAAAATATGATAGTCTATTGTCTAAATATCTTCTAAAAAACATTGCACCGTTATATGTACACTGTATTATCGTACGGTGATTTGAGAATTTCGCAAATAAATTTTAACTATGTAATTAAATCAAATCTGAAACGCAAAATCATAATGCTTAGCCGATTTAAAAATCTTGTCAACAGTTTAAAGTTATAACGTCACCAGACTTCCGCAGCGTAGGAATTAAACCCACAAGGCGATCTCGAGTGATGTTATAAAAGGCACCGAAACTGTCGGTTATAATTATCTCATATATAGAAACATAGATGACAGGACAATATTTCTAAAAAAGCGATAAGTAGTTGATAATTGTTTTAGTGTGCATCCCTTAACATGGATGTTAATCCTGATATTTATTTATCAGTAATGTTTTTATACGGATATTTTTGTTTCCTTTAATCAATATTTTCTCACACAATTAAAGTAGAGTGCATTAGTTATTTAGGAAAGCACACTATTCAGAAATTGCATCGTTAACATTTGTGACTGTCTGAACTGAATACAGTTTAACGCGACACGGTCATGTTCAGCGGTGCGATCATCTGTACTTGGGACAATCCCGTGTGTCAAACTAAGTCAGTTTCACATAGACCAATTGCCAAACAGGTAGCCTATGTGCTAAGCGATGCGATACCGGGGCCCTTATTCATCAAACAATTCTTAGACTTAAGTCTAAGAATAAATCCTTAGACTTAAGTCTAAGAATAAAGAATGGTCTTTATATTGTAATATTGATGAATTGCTTTAATTTTGAGTCAAACTTAGTATGAACCATTTCTATCTACATTAGTCTTCATGTACAACATTTTGTTACCAGTAAAAGCCTGTACATAGTCAAACGCTGGCTGTATTTTCTTTCTTATTAAGTATAAGAATGGGTTGGTGATTATTGTGAATACAGGCCCGGAACTCTTACCGAACGATTATTGGCAGTTAGGGCGATATTTCACGAGTAGATACTGTTTTCGCTGTCACATAAACATTAGCCAAAAAAGAATACTGGACAATTTTGGTGTCTTTCGCTTTTTAAGGCATTGATGGCTGAGGTGTATTTAAGGGTTAATTTACACAAATTTGAAGAAGCTGTTTGATCAAAAGTTCAAAGGTACAACTTAACCTAACATATTTTTGTTTATTTTGAGAAGCAAGACATATTTGAATTTAAGTGAAAATACATGTATGCAAAATTGATGCATGAATCATTCTAAAAAAAGAACAGAATTCATATACAGTGTACACATTTATTAAGATGCATTCATACATTCCAAATAAAACTGTTAAACTGACGTTTCAGTAAAACGACTGCAACTTTTTCATTCAAACAAAACTAGCGTCGATCATACATACGCTTATACGCCCTTTGTGGTGATTGTGTAAGCAGTCGCATGACTGATGGTTTTTATACAAAACAAATCCTCTATACTAAGTTAGTTGTCAACTTTTCAAATGACACTCACACAGTGCTTAACCGAAAACATAACATTATTAAGATAACAAGTGGGATATACACGCCTGTATAATGTCATGGATTAATGGTAGTTAATCCCAAGAGGTTTAGTAAATCCAAGAACATACCAACACATCTAATCAAAGTCATTATTACAGAGCGTGTCTTTGGCAATAACCATATCGACAGGCCTTTAAACAAACAAATCAGCATCTTGCAAATAATCATTATGTATGAAACAATATACGACATTTAAGGTAATGGTAAGTAAAAATGAATGACATTTTATAAGTATTTATTCATTGATACTTTCCTGTTTGATAATGTGTTTACTATAACTTTCTTATTTCTGAATCAAATAGTTGAACAATCATATTTCGTTTCTGATAATTATATCTAAACATCTCAATAATCAAACGGTACGTGGTAAGACCCACAGACACTTCACTTGTTTACTCAAGTGTGTGTATGGTGCACATACTGTCTAAACATATCTATATTTCTGTGTATATCACACAATCCTCAAATGTCACTCATTGACACAATAAATTTAGATATGTGTGTGTTACTGTGTTGAATAAGTAAACATACAGCAATATACTATATTATTATCAGTATTTCATAAACATAACTTTCACTTGCAATCAAGTACGTCAGAGAGGGATTTGATGAAGTACACACGATTTTAATATACTCATTAAACAAAAAGACACTGCGAATAATTATTAATTCGAATCAACGATGCCTCTATCTAAATAAATAGTCGTAAACACATGTAAAATCATATCATATTCAAAGATAGTTGCTTTATATGTCTATCGCTACAATGAATTTATATTACAAACCGTAGGCATATTTTCATACACAAATGCATTACTACGTTTAAAACAATCCAAACAATCCTACATTGTTGAATTTTTTTTGTTTATATTACATAGAATGTCATCTCAAATGCTACAAATATTTTTGTTTATGATTTTGTACAATATGCAATACACGACAGCACACGGCAAGACAACAATATATAGTGTTTATAATAATATGTAGAGACAATAGTAATATACAATAATACATATTTGTGTGTAATTTAAAGATATATAAAGATAATGTGATTTTGAAGAAAAAAAGTACATGAAAATTAAAGGACTGTATTTCAGCAAAAATAAATGTACAAGCACAATAAAAATAACCGTATATTTTTTTTCCACAATAAAATGATGACGGGAGAAGAAGCATGTTAATATGATATAACAATCATTCAATTCAAACATTTAACATTAAATCCAAAACAATAAACGTGAGAAACATTATTAAAGTCTAACACACATACGTTATTGTCCGCGTTTTTAAAGTGAAACATTATCTTGAAATCATAATGCTAATTAGAATTGTGAAACATCGTATGATTGTCGTTTCGTTTTCACTGCTCACAAGCACGTTCTTCGTTTTAACAAATCAAACTATTAAACAATAATGAAAAAACACTCCCGACAGTAAATCAAAACATACCATTTGACATATATAAAAGTATGAAAAACCTTTTTCAAAAAGCATGTGACATAAACGTGTAGACAAAGCAACAAAAAAAACAACAATGACGCATTTTAACATTTTAAGCCTTTTTTTTTACTTTTTTTTTATAGAACACTGTACATATGAAAATAATTAATCATATTTAAATTAAAGGAGAAATAAATCATCATTATATGCAATTAACGATTTTAAAAAGAGGATTATGCATTAATCCAAACTATTATCATACTTTCGAAAATATTGTTCTATGTTTTAATTGCTACATGTACAAAATTAAATGTATACTGATATGATTCTTTACCAACATTGCAGCATTTCAATTGCAACAGTTTACATTAAACGCAGCTTTTTTTAGTCTAGGAATTATTTGTAAGTAAAAGTAAACAGGGAATCAGTAGATATGTACATTTATTTATACTATCCAACCAGGCTTTCTCATAACAAATGTGTGCATTTATACACACGTGTCCTTAATCAAATGTTTCATGTTTACGACGATTTTCAAATGAAGCCCAAGTAGCGGGTGTAATACGCATGTAGCATTCACTAACGTCTCTTGCTTCCCAGTTTCTTCTTTAATGTCTTGTATGCAAGCACCCATGCCTTTGCTCCATGTTTGTACAGTATTTTGTCTGGGAAGTCCTTCAATGTTGCTACATCTATCATCAAAACAGGCTCACTCTCTTCAACATACTCCCGTAGACCGTCAAGAAAACTTCAAATATAAAATGTTTCAATTCACGTCTTAATGCCAATTAACGATTTTGGACAATGGACGCTAGCAAACAAATATTTGTCAGTTGACAGTACGAACAGATATGTATTTCAGCATACTGCATTTATACTACATCCAGAAAACGTTTTCAAATAAATGAATATGTCTGCAAAACACTGTATGCCCAAATATAGTATAATTATAAGTCGAATCTTTTTTATTTTAAAATTTTAACTACGAATATAAAGTATAAACTACCTGAATGTGCTGGTGTCTACGCTATCCTCATCGTCAGGGTTTAGGCGAATTGCCACATTGAAAAGCACGAACTCGTGCATAACTTCCAGAATTACTGCAAGCTTGTCAACGCTCAGAGTTTTCATGTATTCCTTAAACTTTGCTTTCACGTCGTCCTCAAGATCCTCAAACATGTTATCTTGAAGTGTTTCAAACACCTCCTGAAATAAATGACCACACTGAACACATTTAATAGTGTGAACCAATAACATTGAACGGACACTATTTTTCGTGAATCGTTTGATCAATCACAAAATCATATTTAAGATCCAACGAGAATAAACGATTTTACGAATCAATATTTTTTTTTACAAGAATCGACAAATGTTCAGACGAAACAAAAAACAAGAACCAAATAAATTGAAAACAATCAGCTTTTAAATTACAATGCTTAATAAAAAACAACATGGAAACTGTTTTTATTTGTTGATGATTTTGATCTCATGTGCACATGAGGCATGCACGTGCAGCTCAATTCTGACGGCATTCCATCAAAATCCTGAGTTCTACCCATACATACATAGGAGCGGGTGCACTAACCTCTGTACTCTGCCGATGGTCTATCAGCAGCTTGGATCTTTGAAGTGACAAAAGCAACCACAGTGCTCTAGCATGTTGCAACTCACAGGACTGACGTGCCTTGGTTAGAACAAAATCACTGGTTGTATACAATAACTAAATAGTATATATATATATAATATTATGAAATAAAAGACGATTAATAGGATGATTTAGCCAAGTTGACACACTCGGAATACGAACACTATATTATTGACTGTTCTGCAACTATTTATTAAACCATACAGGGCGCGTGTATGTTGTACGACACAAAACGTGATTCTGTAGTACTATTACAGCGACCAGTGAGTACAAATGGGGACAATCCGTTTAAAATTCTTTTGAAAATGACAACGTTTAAGCATTTCAGAGCAATGGCAATTCGAAATGCTTTGCATACCTACATACTATAATTACCTTTTGACTTAACATGGCATTTTCTATTTGTAGAGTCTCAACCATGAATATGTTGAGTTGCGACTGGCAAAGTCCTCCAGTGGTTTTCAGAAAGCTTATAGCAATATCAAGATTATCCAAGGACGTGCAGACATCAGGCAGTTTTCGTAATTCCTCGCATATTTGCGTGCGGACCGCCCCATTCAAATGTACCTAGATTGGAATTATGTTACGAATGATAATCAAGAATGCACTTACAAAACATTGGTGATTCATCCATATGCATTGTTATAAGTGATGGTATACATTCATACTCCACATTATCATCACCGACATGTTCGTGTTAAATACGGAAATCATATAATTAGTATATTGCGAAGGATTAAAGAATCACGGTTAATGTACTAAGTTACGGTGCAATCAAATCCCTAGTTCAGCAAAATACTACTCATTGATGTGTTGAAGACTCTGATGCAACCAAACACACTGTTTCAACACAGACATAACCACAAGCAATTAAAAGAGGACTTGGCTCCACACAAATCAAAGGGCCATAACTCTATCAAAATTGGTTGCAGCCGAAATGCCTTAATTAACAGTCACCGGCACATTTAAGTCAGCGAGTCTGAGTGCACATATCCACCCAGCAGTTAATGAAACCTTCGAAACCTACGAATGGCTAGATATGCAGACGGACGGCCATGTGCAATATGTAATGCATCCCACTTCGGGGGGGGNGGGGGGGGAGGGGTATACACATGTGAATTAAATATTTATTTTACCTGTGGTATTCTCTCAGCAAGTCGCATAAAAACAATGCGGTTCGTAACTTCCGTCCGGTAAATCATAAGATCAATCTATAACAGACGTAACAACAATTAGCTGCATTAATTGATACAATGTCATCAGCATAAAATAATTAAAAAAAAACAGCAAGTACAAAGAATATCTACAGTCACATTTTTCAATGGCATTTCCGAAAAATATAATGTGAATATTTATAGTTATGCACAAACCAGATGCATGCAAGATAAGCGACCTCAACAGTTACCTCCAGAAAAGCAGTTATTTCTATCCTTGACTTTGAATAGAGAAGCCTGTCCATCAACTGTCTTTCTAGACCAACAAAGTCATATTCGATTTTGCTGCCCACGCCCATCTCGAAGGAATAATGGCAGTTTGCCAAGACCAGGGGCATCAGGTCGTGTTCGTGATCATAACATATCAGATGTGCCGAGGTCACAGCCGCAGTTTTTATGGTTTGATGTCTTATGTCTTTTCTGTTTGTTAGAATTAAAATACACATTTCATAAACGATTTGTAATACAATATAATTGATTGAACGAATTGAACTAAAACGGGAATTATTTAGTTCGAAATGAATCAAGATAAGCAACTTAATAAAACAAATTTGAAACGATTAAATATATGCATAACGAGGATGGTCAAAGTAGGTTTTTAAAAATCAAATGATGATTCATATAACATTTATGCTACACAACTTCTAAAAAATCCCGACATAAATGACGTTTTAAGTTAACACCGAATAGCATAACATGGTTGCATCATGGTCATTTTGAAATAAATCAAAAGTTCCGCGGTCGGAGACAAATGCCCCCAAAACAGGGCCTTGATTTTCACACTTATTGTGACAGTGACCTTGTCCTTTGACCGAGTGACCCCAATTTCAAAAGGGGTCATCTACTGTCCAAGGCCAATTCACATGTGAAGTATCAAGTCAATCGGTCAATTGGTTGACGAGAATAGATCGGAAACGATTTTCACACTTATTGTGACAGTGACCTTGACCTTTGACCTAGTGACCCCAATTTCAATAAGGGTCATATATTGTTCCAGGCCAATGCACATGTAAAGTATCAAGCCAATCGGTCAATTCGTTGAAAAGTTATGGATCGGAAACGATTTTCACAGTTATTTTGACAGTGACATTGACCTTTGACCTAGTGACCCAAATGTCAACAGGGGTCATCTACTGTCCGAAGCCAATGCACATGAAAAGTATCAAGCAAATCGGACAATCCGTTCAAACGTTATTGATCGTTAACGAACTGGTTTACCGACAGACACACAGACCGACCGACAGAACGACCGACCGATCGACAGACCGACCGACCAACCTTCATCCAGCAAAACAATATACCCCCTCTTCTTCGAAGGGGGTGGACATAATAGGGACAACTTAAGTCGTCTAAAGCACCAATATAAATTAAAGTCGTCCACCTTTGAACAACACTGACGTAGCTATCCAGAAAGTCGTTTTGTTTCCGGAAGAGAAAATCAAGCATGACATAAGAACACAGTCCAGGACCACTGGTTGTAGGAAGGAGCACAGCTAGTGGAGTTTCATCATGTATGCTATGGTTGCAAAATTCTTTTGGAACAAACATTCTCCCAAACTCTGTGGGGCATCCTGAAAAATACAAATACAATACACAACCTGTATCTCGAGTAAACATATTATTGCAGTGTTCATATGACGCAATTGTTCAATCTAAATATACCGATGCAAGTAATAATCTTTTTTCCATGTAGGGCGTGTCTGGGTACAATGCGTGGATAGGATACTATTTCAAATTGTGTACAATTTGCCTTAAGTATTCTAACATGTAAGGTAAATGCTCTACATTCCTGTTACGAGAAAATGTCATACCGTACTGCTCCAGGGTTTTCCTAGTAATTTCCCAGGCGCAAGCAAAATCTTGTATCCATTTACCGATATCGTGTCCAGAAAAGTTTTCTACAAATACAAACGCGAATGGCATATATTAACTATATGTTCGGAGAAGATAATCGTGTGAAAACTATGTGAATATTGCACAGAAGAGCAATACTGTCAATTTCATACCTTTCTTGATGTCCTTCACCTTAAGAATATTTGCTTCAGATTTATCGAGTTTCTTCTGATATTTGTGTAGAAGCAATCGATGAAGACGAAGGATACCTGGCACATACCGTAACGCCTGCAGGAGGTAGTCCTGGCAAAACAACAAAAATCCTGGTTTAAAAAAGTGCATGTAAAGACACAGGCTTATGAGGGTGAAAACAAATGAGATGTCACTTATCTAGAAACAATGTCAATATCTTTAAACATTTAATAGATGTCATTTATCATCAGCGACACTACTTATACAGTTTGTTTACAATGTATCAAATAAAACGTGATGTAACAAAGTTTTAAATCGCTTAGCTAAAAACAGTGGATTGTAGACTCAAACATTGAAAACAGGCATGTAAGCAATCATGAACAAGAGATAATGGTTAAAAACGTTGTCGTATTTGGTACGGAGGTTTTACATAGTCTTCATCTTATTCATAACTATATTGCACATTGTGAAGCAAGATGAAGTCAATATTATAGTGCATGTTTTAATTCTTTAATGTACCTCTTTCATAAACCGCTGAAGCACAAGCAGTGAACGTTTACTACTTCCTTCGTGACTCTTCGATTCTAAATCTTGACACATGTGCTCTATGGTAATCGGTGTACGGAATCTCCACATGCGTGGATTGTTCACAAGATTATCGGTATCTGCCATATCTTGGTAGTTCTCCGTTTCGTATATTTGGCACATCAGACGATTTGCCCCTAAGAAAAAAGCGGTAAAAGAAAACACACGATATTAGTCTAGAAAATAATGCGGACATATTTTTTAAGAAATGTTAAACATACAACTGGCATAAAGGTATATATATTGTTATTGATAAAGACTATTTGTTATTCTTTTTGAAGTATTATGCGGTTTTGTCTCACCTAAACGCTCGTCTGTTGCAAGGCGGTTATTCCATTCGGTTAAATACGTATCAACATTCTGAAACGAGCAAAGATCATGAGATCGAAAATATGGTCACCTGGAATGATATATCACTTAATAACATGCCGTTTCCAAGACGAAGGCTAGCGCACGTATCACGGTAACGGGTGTGATGAAATGAAATTGCATGCTATGACTGCGTAAATTATGAAACGGGTCTGAATAATATTACGTTCATTTTGTTCGATTTAATAATTTTATTTCAGTTTATTTTATTTTTTTATATGTGTGTGGATTATATGTCGACGCTTTTTCAAACGTACTTACCCCGAAAAGTTCGTTTAGAACAGAAGATGAAAATTCATTCTCCCATGTTTTTCGATCTGCTTTGGATTTTAGTTCTGCAACTGACTGTGACACTCGTGATTCTACAAATATATTCGAAGCAATAATACACAGGTCCATGCGAGAACATATGTGTTATGGAGTAATGTAGTTTATGTAAAATATATTGTATTATGCCAAATTATTTTTATCAATTAAGAGAACACGTATGCACTTTCTCATTTGTTTAATATTGTATGTTATTATTTACGAGAATCTCGTTAGATTGCTGATTCAATAGCGGAAACCTCGTCAATAAATCTCCAAACTCAATCAAAATATTAAAAAACTTGGCCAAATTCAGAACAAACACGGCGCATTCAGAATAAAACAAATGCGGCAAATCAAAATTTACGATAAGCTCGTCTGATTCGAGATTCGATCAATGAAAATTCCCGATTAGCTCGGCCAAAAAGAGGTTTTATCAATCACAATTCATGGTAAGCTTGGCCAAAAAGCGAGTCGATTAATTAAAATTCATGATTATATTTGCTCGGCCGAAAACAGATTCGATCAATAAAAATTTACTATTAGCTGGGCCAAAAAGAGATTATATCAATCAAAATTCACGATAAGCTCGGCCAAAGGGAATTCGAACGATCTTAATTCACAACTAGTCCAGCCAACAAGAGATTCGCTCAATTCAAGTTTGCGATTAGCTCGGCAAATACGAGATGAAACTTCATTGGCGCTATTTTGAATACACGGATAATAAACAAATTGGGCCTTGGTACGATTTCATAAATATTTCACGTATGCAAGAACAAAAGTTATACTTTAAAAGTGTTAGTGGCCTCATCCCAAAATAACTTTCTTCTGCCCAATAACAAGATCAATACGAATTCAAGTAATTGTTTTACATAATATTACTAAACGGATAGGACCAGACCTTGCTTTCGCAACATGGTGTTGATAGCAATGTGCATCAATAAAAAGACATCGTCTGCACTGCGACCAAGGGCTCGCTGCAGATCGTTGATGTTACTGCGGATATGGTCCAACAGAAACTCAGATACTTGGTCCGCTTCAAGATCAGGTTTAATTATGGCCTGCACCTAATGAAGATATAATGTTTCATTAACAATTACAAACATATTGAATTACATAATATGATGGAAAGAAAAAAACGTATTAATGCATATTCGAGTTATACTTATTAAACCAACATTTACGCATTATTACATTTCGGTTAATAGTTCTAAAATAAACCAAACATTAATTTTAATTATACTACAAAAATGACTTTTAATGTTCAAATTATGGCTAAAACATATTTAGTTGTCTTAAAATATGATTGAATGCAAATAAATGTTGTATTTTCAAGCATTCAATGTGCATTTGTTTTCATATATTAAATGCATTTTTCTGCGAGTGATGTAAGTATATATTTATTAGCATTATTTAGTAGTATTCAACTAAGGTAAGGGCAGTGTGTGCTCAATTCCTTTATACATACAATGTTTACATACCTGCTGCACAGGACCAAAATACATAGCCATGTGGAGGATAAGTCTTGCGGCACTGCAGTATGTAAGGTTCAATGCTCTTTCTGGCTTGATAGCGCCCCCTGGTACAGCTCTTCCAAGTATATGACCTGTCTTAGTGGTGTCACCTCTGGAAACACAATAATACTTAATTGTGACTCTAAAATAAGCTTCTTAATGCAATTGTTGAAAATAATCAGTTAAGTTTAGATACTACAATAAGGAAGAAAGAGACGAAAAAAAAATATCCACAACCAAGCACTGCTTGTTGGACAAAAGACACGACATAGATACTGGAATGATGTAATCATGATTTCATAACTGCCGTGCCATTTTGAAGCAAATCGTGTCAAAAGCTGTTTTTGTGATATTTTAGTCACATCACATGTCGGATATAACGACTCACGGCGTATGAACATATGAAACATGTTTTATACATACTGTGTGTTAGCAATATTTCCAGCAGAAATCGTGTAGCCGGTTCCTCCAATTACTTGTCCGCATTCTGAACATTTGCCTACTGCAACTGGTCTACCACACTGTCAACATATATTTGAATAATTAAAACATACTAAAATCGCACTTGTAGCACATATCGGTATCTACAGTTTCCTCTTTACAAATCTGCTGTTGTGTTAACTAAAATGCAACATTTTGTCGTTTGTAATAAATACAAAATGCACTTACGTTTCCGATAACGTACGGATGACCATTAGGGCAACCTGAAAAATGAAATGTAATTCTAATGTTTTTGTATTCAAATTTTACCACAGCCATCACATAAACACTATTATCTGACAAAAATCA
>VMBQ01000398.1:0-57326 GCA_007657795.1 Dreissena rostriformis | reverse complement strand
GTATATATATATGTATAACAACGTTCCGCAATTAATTAATGACTACATAAATAATCAACGGTTAATTAGTGAACCACAATAGAAAACAAATATCATTTATGTTTATACTTAATAATCTGCATATTTAATTCGAGTTGTGTACCTTCATTTTAATAATTGTAGTTTTAGAGCATTATTTTTTTTATATCTTTAATAACATGAAGTATACAAATTGTGAATGCATTTAGGTCTCGTTATAAATTTTAAAGTTGGATTTTATGTGTGGTATCACGTTGACATCGTAAGGAGCATCTTACTGGAAACTAAGGCCGATATCGCTTAATGCATCTGTTATTATTGCATATATAAAATAGCCAATACAAATAGTTTAAGTATGACAGGTCTCATTCATTTGGAGAAGAACACATTTCTGGAAAATGTTTTAAAGGGAAAATACTACATGCCTTGAACGACACCGACCCCACATCAATTCATATAAAAATAAATAAATTTCGCACAGATGTATATTTGTTCAACATTATAAATAACAAACTCTACATGCTTTTACATAAATTTGATTATTCACTTCAGTTGCAAGTAATACATATATACCGACCTATTATATCAAAAACCGAAAACTGCCAAATACATATCCGATGTGTGCGCCTCGAAAACAGACAGAAACATATGAGATATTTTGTCAATATGAAAGCAATTCGACATACCGATAAACATTCGATTTAGATATATTCACTCACGTTAAAAGTTTTCTTAGGAATTAATGTATTTAAAAAGCTATAAAATAAGAGTTTGTTTTTGTCAATTACTTATCTCCTTCTATTGTATAGAAGCTACTCATCTCAAATCCGAGTGCAAAGATCTAATATTTAATAAATAAAAACAATGTTGTCCTTAAATTCAATTTGAAGCGGGTCCTAAAAACGTAGCGATCGTGCCCGAGACACAATTCATTTTTTTTAGGCTAACTTATTTTATAATTCATCGATACAGAACAAATTGGTTGATTTCCTTTTTAATTTCTTTTGTTTGCAATTGTGTGGCCATGACCATACACACCGACCTGGTTGTTGAACGCGAAAAAAAGGTAAAATCATGTTTATCACTCGTGCCAAGTCATTTAAAAAGACAAAGACAGATAGGCCCGACAAGTCAAAAAGACCGATAGACAAACAGATTAATAGCATTTATGAATGCATTTAGAAATCACGTTTGATACAGATTCACGTACGGTAGAACATGGGGGTTTCTGTTCCTCGAGTCGCAAGAAGGGCTTCTTGTACTTCAGCAAAGTCATCTTGCGGCATGGTTGGTAGAAGCATGTTCTGAAACAATAATTGTGGAGTCCGCTGCTTTATAAATGTGAGTGGCGATGCTCAATATTAAAATATGACAATATTTTGGTTTCTGTCTACATAATTATGTCTATACGTAAACTGTACGAAATGATACAATGTACATGGTGTAACATTAAGGCTTGTTATCAAAAACACACAAAGAACACATACATTTTATAAATTATGTTTAACACACATGCTTTACACAAAAAAGACAGTACCCATACATGTTGCAAGTGATATATTTTTAAATAGAAATACCTGTATACTAGGGTGTCCCTTCATCAACAATATCAGCGGAAGAAATAGCGTTGAATCGTCTTTCAGACAAGACATACCTATTTTGAAGTGAGTCAACAGACACTGAATGCCTTGGTGCATCAGGTCTGTTCCAGGTTTCATCTTCAGGAATTCGGGGTTCAGTTGATTGCCTAATACCTCAATTATTTGACCCTGATTGTACAACAAGAATCAGTTGATATACAAATGCATAAAGATTGGTAATATATAAATATATAAATATTATAGAAAATATAACAGCTCAATAATTACCTTCAAATGACATAGATTTTTTGAATTTGGGAAAAATAGCATTGACTATTTAACTACACATGTACGTACTTTATCTTTAAACATGTTGGTCTCCTCCAGGAATGCGCTAAGCCTCTGCGTTCCCTTCAATAAAGCAATGTAATCATATATAAAACATATATACGAACGTTGATACTTATTTTATTTACATTAATATCATACATGATAACACATGTACATTAACAAAAAATAAATAAATTCCTTGTAACGTGCATGCATATGTGACTCACGAATCAAAATTTAATTTACGACATGTTTATTTGAAATAGAATCATCAAACTGCACGAACATAGGAATGTGTGTAATGTTTGACTAATGGCTATTTTTTATTGTAATAAAATATCATTGAACACGTTAAAAGACTAACTTGTGAGGGTCCACGAAGTGACTGTCGGACATTTGCACATGCTATTTCTCGATGTAAAGCCAGTTGCAGGTGTATTTCGTGATGCGGGTCGCCTGTTTGCATCTTCTGCAGTTCCAGTTCAATGAAAGTGAAGAAACCATAAATGTATTCGTTTAGATGATATCATTACTTTAATGCATATGTTACAATATTAGTAACCCCCAACGGTATTTGAACGACAGATATAAAACGATTGCATGTGAAACTTATAGAAGTATTATTAAATAGTACAAGAGAGGATGACCGTAGTTTGATAATTTTCATTTTCGTGGTTCAGTTATTACTTACCCAGTCATGTTCATCTTTTAAATTGTTATTAAATGCACATCGAGTTTTAAAATGTCATTAGGCTTCTGTCATATAAAATAGCAGTTTACAGGTACAGGAACGTTATGTTCACTCGACAGGTGAACGCCTAGCATGGTTTTCGCGACTGCTTCTCGTATGGACGTGTAGACGTCACCGCATACAATATATCGGTCTACAACCTCTAACTGCAAATACGAGCATAAATATACAATGTACATACGTTCTTAGACTTTTGCGTTTACTATTGGAACAAATGTGATTGACATACCGCACATTGATTCGACGGTAGCATGTAGAGCATTTTCAAGCACAAAAATGATTGTTAATGTCAAATGCATGAATTGGACAGTGTGAACAACTTCTCGTTAATATATTGTTTAATTGTAATTTCACACTTATATAACCATGATAAAACACATGTACAAAAATAGATCATTAAAGTAGGATTACGTTTTTATTCCGCATTGTTGTGCCTTTCTTGACACACATAGGATAATGTGGATCTTATTAAACGCGTTTCTTGAGCTATTTTTTAGACCAAACAAAAACAAAATCTTTTCGTGAATATTAAATACATTATTGTTACGCGAGTACCAGATCATGTTTATAGATAGATCACATAAAGGTGTACCTCTTGTTCTGTGCCTTCAATCGCAAGCCATTTTAATAGCGGAAGCTCGGACCTCGACAATGTTTGATACACGTCTATTCCGTACCGGCGACACAACAGCTTCACTAAATACATTCTGAAAACAGTACAAAAGCACGAAGTATTATAAACCAGAAACAGTGGCAAATAATGTATCACAAGTATTATAAGGCATCTGTGATGACATACAAATTATATGATTTTCATTTCTCTTTAAACAGGTGTGTGTAAGGCTATATGTATTAATTGTTTTGAAACGTTTAAGGGCACCATGGCCTATTGAGTGCCTGTGTGGACGTTACATATACGAAAATATATAAATCAATACTTTCTGATGAAATAAACTTACCTCGGCCATTCTGTGGCGTTGTTTTGACATAACAATTGAGCAGCCTGGATAATTTTTCGATCGTCTTGTGGCATCGTTTGGATGTTTGCTCCTCCGGAATATCGTTCCAGGCATTTTGCTGCAATTGCTAAACAAGCCCTCGACATTGCTATAGCAGAGAGCTGCTCGCTAATGTGTTCAGGGTCGTGAAGAACAGTGTTTGCATGTTCTAGGCTTTGACAAACATGGGTCGACTTCAATTCGCTATCACGCTCCACATATTGCAAATGCATGTCCTAAAAATTGAAATAATACCACTTGTTAAGAAGTTTTAATCAATCTTTAAAAAACAAATTGGGTAAATGGGAATGGAAGTTTTGAACACAAATTTACGACACGAATGACTTTAAGTCGATTTAAATATTAGATATATATGGACTTGAACCACTTAGAGGTTAATACAGGCACTACTTTACATTGATACACCATTAATGTTAAATAAATACCTCCCAACAGTGAACAATCAGAATATGCATTTCGTTTATTTCATCGTTGTTGATTTTCTCGCCACATCTGGTATTTTCAATAAACTTGCCAAGATATTTGGACACGTATTTCTCTTTGCTGCAATTTAAAAAGTAGTTAAAATAGTATTATAACAGCCACAAATCCAATAAGCCAAATGACCAAAATTGTTAATGATTTAGAATATTTGGGTCAAATTTTGTTATCGCATTTAGCTGTCGAATATCTCGTATTAATGTACCTGTACCTACCTAGATTTCAACATCAACTGCAGCAGGAACGATCGAAAGACAGGATTGGGATCAACGCCTGTACCAAACAAATTCATGGTCTTCGTGTACCGTTGCCCGGTCTTAGAAGTACAGGTAACATAGCTAAGAAGTCTTTCAAGAACTTTTTCTGATGGAGGTTCTCCCTCAGCAAAACAAAGTTGGGTCACCACCTCTAGAAAGAATGTGTTGCACCGCTGCTGGTATTTTTCAAGCTTTTCATTCCCAACCCTAAAATGAATACATTTCTCCGCTTGAAGAGACACTAATGCAACTACTATGTGAAATTGCTATTTTGACACCGACTAAACGTTAATGGTATGTTACAACCGATTAATGCGACGATTATAATATTATGTTATTTTGTTAAGTTCAGAACTTACTTTCGATTTTCATCCACAACAGGTACCCACTCGTCTTCAATGTCAAATTCTTCGTCGCATTTCGGACACGTATATTCTTTCATAGCTCTCATTTCCACACAGCATGTATGACACAGAATGTGTTTAGACGAGCAAGGAACAGAAATCGGTGCACTCTGTAGTATCTGGTCACAACGACAGCATTTGACATCGGAACTGAAATAGAATGATGCAACACCACTTTACGCGATAATAACTCACGGTTTTGATAACCTCCACATACCATACTGTCATGAATGAGAAAAAGTGTTCCGAATGGTCTACGCATTATATTAGCATCTGGGAATACTAAATAACATTGAACCGTATAATGTTCTTCTGATCCTTTATTGTAAATGGCATTCGATTTTATCGTTAGGTACAAAAGACTACCTTACGGAATAATTGATCCCTGTATGGCTCCGTCCACATATTATTAAATTTGGTAAACTAACTTTGATACGACATATAATATATAAAAAGCTCAATAAATTAAAAGAATGAACTGGGAAGAAATAGGCAGAAATTGCAATCTTGTATTAAAACATATGTTCGCTGTATTAATGAAACATTTGATAACTATTTTTACATACCCGATACTCTCTTTCACAGCAGCAGTGTTACACGTCTTTAAAAACTTTTCCACAGCAGTAAAGGACTTGATTTCTTTTAAATCAACATCGTCTCCAAGCAACTATAAACAGGAAGATCCGAATCAAATTCTAATAGTCACATAATCATTACATATACTTAATTGTTTGATGATAAGTGTTAATCCACATACCTTATAAACGTGTTTAAAACGACGGAACCACGGATAAAACAAAGATAAAAACACCAAACAATGCGACCAATGTGACTAACAAATGTAAGTCACTTCAATGTTACTAGATTATGTACACTAAATACATCATCACATCAAACAAGAGTAGAGACGTTAAGTTAAGATAAGTGTATGATCATACATGTATATATTTTAAAGCTAATGTAATGACTTATGCATATACATGCATGAAATATTTAAGTGGGCATAAGTAAATTGCATTTGAAATCACTAGTTAATACAACCTAAACCTATTTGGGGTATTTGTTATAACCCGTTCAATAAACGGTAATTTAATTACACGTGGTACTTAAATAAGTGTGCAAGTAAAATGCATAATTGTTAAATACGTACCACCCAAAGAGGCAACATATGTTTGATGCGTATGTCGTCCTCCGTTTCTTTCATCACCACATTCTCCAAGAACATTTTCAATACTACCACCCGGCTCCACATCGAACTACACAGAAAGAATTGACAAAACCCAGCAACATACAAAGACACTGAACTGAACTTAGTTTTTGCTAAATGATACGTTGTCCAAAAACTGAAATAAGAAATGCAATTTGAATATATTAAAACTTTAAAGTCACTTACTTTGCCCTCTTTATTGAGCCCATACTGTGGTATCCGTAACTAATTGGATCCTCTCCATGTAGATGCAAAACCGTTTCCACAACTGGTCGGTATTGATAAACTTTGTTCAGCCATTGACCTTGTCCATTTCTATCCTTCAGGTCTTTGGGTGTAGGATTTAAATTTTCAATCAGAAGGCACAATGTGGAATACGTCTGAAACATAACACTTTTTCCATCAAATCCTCAATCATTTTTTCGGAAAAATGCCAAATATCTTACAAGTACATAATTGCATGTTTCACGGACTCGTTACTCGTATACTTACAAACTCCTGTTCCTTAAACATGATGTGCTCCGGATTAGCTTTCTTTATTTCCTCAATTTTTGCGCTACAATTCGGCCAGACCTGATTGACGCTTCGGTAGTATGCGAGTCTACGTGATAATTCTTCGTACGCGAAACGGACACATACAATGTGGCACAGCAGATCTGGGGTTTCGCTGCTGGTTCCACAAATGTCTAGCGTTCTAAACTTGATGGTCTGGACAACGATCTGTCAAATATTCGATAAATGTTGCACAATATTCCTCTATGCAAACGTTGCACGAATGATATGATTTGACATAATTCAAGGCATAACATTGAAAAATCCTTACATTCAGTTCAGCCTCTTGTTCAGCGTTGTACACAGTGTGTACAAAATCGTGAATGTAGTCTTCTAAAACATCCTGCAGAGATGGATTCAAAATTTTGTCGGATTCTGAGTCAGAATCAACATGCAGCATAGCTTCCATTTCTAACAGGATTTGCCCACTCGGACCTGACTTCAACCCGATAACACACTTGTTGATACGATCTTGTCCTGAAAAAAAATATTTGCTGTTCAAGAGTACGTATTAGAGAGGTATTGTAGCCAGAACATGTTAACAGCAACTCTAAATTAATAGACTTAATGTCTTCTAGTTGAACAACTCTCGTTTCTTTCGAACTCTTAAGAGACGAATTGTCATGTTGCCGAAGTACGACACTTTTGGTCATGACTAGACCGTCAAATTTGACTTAAACTTATTCTGGCATGTATGTAAAACTGTCTTCATAAATACTTACAAATCTTAATAATTGTATAAACAATCCGTATGTTAATAGAATATGTTCGCGCGACGTGTTCTCTTCCAAAAAAACATATACACTATCGTCCGATTGAGCTCTTAAACGCGTCCAATTTCACAAACTTAACTTATTAAATAGCGATATTTTTTATAAGCGGAGCCGTTCTGACTAATAAAGCAATGTACAAGGGACAGCTGTGGCAAGTCCTTCAAATGAATATGGGGTATTTGTACATTTACTTTTGTTCAACAGGCTCAAAACAAATTCAAATATGTACCATTTTCTTCGAGTACTAGACCTTTGAACAAGTCTTCAACGGTTTGAATTATCACCCAGGAAAACGGTAACCGAAGTTTAAATTCGTGTCCATCAAATCCTGTACTTGGGACAATCATTTCCCCAAGCTCAGTTTTACGTTTAGGAGACTGGAGGTCTGCGTACTAGAAAACACACATATTTAAATAAAACAGTCATTTACAAAAAATGAGCTGAGGTACTAAACAAAACATTACAATTTAACAATGTCCGTTATTATTCAAGTTACGCTTTTCATATAAAGCATTGGCATATTACGAATACAGGTAGTACTGAACGATGAATGCATATACTCTGTACTCATTTAACACATTAACACACATGCAGTATGACAATAATACCTTCAGCTGCAATGCATCACTTTTGTGTAACCACGCCAGCCAAAACTTGCGTTTCCAGGGCATGTCACATGTTAGGTGGTCCAAGTTGCTATTAGTGTCAAAACATGCAAATACACCAGCAAGCACGGGCTTCACTTTTGATACGAGTGTATCATAACAAGACCGCCTACAACGAGCAGTCAGCCGCATTTAATATGCACCAGTATACAGAATATTAACATATAGCATTGCACATGGATATCGCTGAAAATAAAGAATAATAGTGAAATGAACTTTCAAAATACATTTCAACGACTTTTGAAACTGACCTGAATGTTCCACTCTTTGTGATGTTTTCCACAGCAGCCGCGTCTTTCGTCATCCATTGCTTAGCAAGAATGGAACCCTGTTCTTTTTGTTTGAGTAATTGTCTCAGCAATATGTGGACACCGGTTAACAACGTTTCTGTTGTAAAAAAAAACAAGTTTAAGAGAAGTATCCTTTTCCTATCAAAACAATACACATTTCAGAAATATAGTATTTTGCAATATATTGACAAAAGCTGTAACCTCATTAAATATTGATGGCATACATATCACAATACCTTTATTTGTGTCATCAATATTTCCCAATGCGTTCAGAATGATATCCACACGTTTAGTCTCGCGTTGTGCAAAGTGTTCCCTGTCTTTTACCATCGCCAGAGCTGGTTGTACACATCGAAGTGTAATGCCTTCCATGTTTATGATGTCTTCGTCCGGAATTTCTAGTTTAATATTCTGCATGTGATTCTGATTTACTTCCATAACGGTGTGTTCATCCTTGCCAATTGTTTCCCTAGATTCCACTTCCATGGACTCACCAGTCCTTCGAATACTTGTAACGGAATAGTCCATTTCTTCTTGGTGCCTGTCATTAGTTAACAAAACAGTTAAACGATGAAGGTAATACAACAATGCGAAAACGGTCAAACAAAATGTCCGAGCTCGCAATATTTTTCTTAGCGATTTCTTACATTGATACGAGTTCAGTGTTTGCTTAAGTTGTTTTGCACATAGAGCGTATATACAATAAGTCGCAGCGGCTATGTTAATGATAAAAACGCTTTAATATATTTGCGATTGCTTTTATAACGATATTCATTATGTTTTTTTTCTGGTTGAATCATTATTATAACATGGACACGAACATGTCGTTTACTAGAAATTTAATGTCGGTGAATCTGTCAAACCTAAATTCATCTTACATTGTGGAATGTCCATGGATGTCTAAGAAAAGCTCACTGAGCGCTTTGTCCTGAATTGTATTTATGCTTGGAAGGCGTGAATCTTCCGGATACAAGTCGTCGATGTGAACAGAATGCCATACGCCGCACTGAATAAAGTGTACATTTACAAATATTACAATGGTTTGTAAGTAAAAAACTAAATTTTGTTAAGAATAGAACCGGTGTAACAGGCCATATTTCCCCCCTGGCAACGTCCCCGGGAAAAATTGGCTCAGGCCAATTCCCCCCCCCAGTCCAATTCTCCCCCCCCTGATTTGTCATTAAATATATATCCCTAATTCTTAATGACTAAATAATGCGAGACAGACTCATGTCAACTTAAAAATATTTAAGTAAATAAAAGCCACCGGCCCAATAATACACAATATACACAAACAATATACAATCACAAAGTTGCTTTGTAACTACTTGTTACTAACTTGTTACTTACCTTGTAACTAAATATATATACATATGAACACACAATTATGAATTGATGTTGTTTAACAGAAGTTGTGACTTTATTGTAATCTTATCATTAGTTGATCCCATTAATGATTTGCGCACAATTATAGAATTTCAGAGTGATTTTGGAACATATCGTTATATTCGGTATATTTCCGGACATCATCAAAAGAGTATACTTCGAAATCGTTTTAATGTATATAACGCACATTCGATTTACGAAAACAACAAATATATTTTAATTTTTAACGTTACAGAAAACCTTTTGCGTTCTGGTTTCTTAATTACTTTTCAAACTGGCGATCCCCATGCTGTTATTCAAAACACGGGCATATATTGTGTCAATACAAATATCTTACCACTAAAAGGCTCTTTAAAGTGTTTTCTCTTCAACATGAGCTTGTTTGCATGCTTGAGATTATTTTTTTATTAAGTTACCAATGAGGTGTCTGCGTTGCAGTATATATTAAAGTTTTTCTTTAATGAAAGACTGGATATGTTCATTACAATAGCTACTTATACACACTGCCACATTGTAGATTTGCGTATTCTGTTAGTAATACGTATAACTATTTAACTATAAACTTTGGTGCCTATGCAAGGTTTTACCTGAAAGCCAGTGAAACAACCCCCTGCTTTTCTAGGAAGCTGCACAATCAATACGATATGGGTGGGTTTTACTAAATCCTCCCTCACTTTTTCGAACTCGTCCATAACACAGTACCTCGCGCTTGCTATCAAGTTAGAGTTTACGTCCCCGGAATCACATTGTATAACCAGGAGGCTAGTCTGATTCAGGTTTGCTTCAAAATGTTGCCTGTAAGTGAGTCGAGTATTCAAAACCAACTAATCATAATTAACTCATACATAAGCTGAAAAAACAAACAGTAATAATTTTGAATGGGAAAAAAGAACATTTAATGTATAAGGTTTTATATCAATTTTTATGCACTTACTGCACGCGATTACTGAATTGTTGTTCTGTGTCAAAAGACGATAACGAGAGTATTTCAACATGTTGCACCACTTCTACAGCATTGGCGAGTTCTTTCTCGTGGTTTGAGGCCAACAGTTTTGAATGGCATGTGATCTGAATAGAAGGATGCGTTACAAAGTTATTTGTCATCATCATCAGATGTATGGGATTAATAACACAACTATGTACTGCACTCATAAACGGTACTTACAACGGAAATCGTCAATTTAAGTTTAACATATAACATACTCTTCCTCAATTAAGTTCTCTATAAAACATCCACTATGTATGAAAACGGTATATTACATACACTGTTGTGTGTTGAAACTTGTTATGACTATAAATATACCTGAGCAAATAGCTGATCACATTGTTTGTCATCAAGCATGTGTTTCAAGTAGTCGATTGCGCTACCATGAGCTTGCTCCTTGTGATAGTGTCGATTCATTTGTGCCCGCTCTGACCTGTCCAACTGGTTTTCCCGAATAGTGGCTTCAGGTGTGGCACACCAAAGCAGCGCCATCTTTGCTTCTTCAAGAATCTACAGCAATATTTACATTTGAAGCATAAACACAACTGATCAGTTGAATATGGGAGCATTTGAATTATTAACGGTGGTCAAATATGGTTGGAGTCTAATCCGAAAAACAAAACTTAAATGCTGCATTCAGGTTTTTGACTTAATATCTTAATATAAGATATCGTGGCGAAAACCAATTTGATTTTTTCTGGAATAGTTAAGATTCTTAAAGAAACCAAAACACTTGATTTTAAGTGAAAATAGCAGTTATAATAATATATATTTTATGGATATTATATTAAAGTGTACACGTACATCTAAATCAGAGTATTGTACATCTCGGTTTTTGGCAAGTGTTTCACACACGTGCAAGATAATTGCAGAACACGTGTCTTCGTGGTATCCGATAAATATATCTCCAACTTCAATTCGACGACTTTGTTTGTGACTGGAAAAACAACATTAGTGTACTATAGTTACCCCAGCTTTAATAATGTTTTAATTTGATTAAATTTAATATTTAATGTTTGCTGTTCTTATTTATAAAGTGCCCTGTACTGTCAAGGTTCTAAGTCACTTGCCTTAAATGAAACAATATGTTAACACAAAATGTTGCTCTTGATAGCGCTTCTGACGTCTCATTTGAGCATACATAATATACATAGCTTTATTCATTGAGATAGCAGCATATTAAGCTGTGCATCTATTTATGATAACTGCTGCAATTATAAACATGATTCATACTGCACAGATTGTGATGCAAAGCCTTTAGCCCAGTTCTGCAGGCGTCTTGCCAAAAGCATCTGTCGCTCATCCAGAATGGTATTGACTGACAGGAAATGCTTCTCCAGTCGATTTATAAGAGGAATCGGAAACTTTTTGTACACCGTCTGCTTCTCGGCAACGACAATTAATCTAAGAAAACAATATAGTCATGAACAACTATTTAAAATACAGTTGACTTTATACAATTGCCAAAACATTTGAAAAAATGAAACAAAAGAAATTTAATGCCAAAAACAAAAACTATACCTCATATTACATTTACCTGAAATTCTTATGAACTGGACATTTCACTCTGTGGGTTCCTAGGCCAAGGTCCACGTATCTCTCCCCTCCGAAGTACACATAGTACTGGTTCAATGCGTCGTACAGACTTTCATACAGATTCTCCAAGTTCAGTAACACGACCGTATTTCCAGTCTCCATGCATACTTTGATCTTGTTGATGTTACGACAAACCTACAAAAAAAAACGATGTTTATCTTTGATTTAAAAGAGGTTATTTCCAATTTACAGACCTTATTTGCAGATTAGCATTCATTAGCGATAAATAATTGTCATCTCCCGATGATTATGTAATAAGAAATTATCAAAATATCATACCTGTGTGTATTCCTGGTCACTGCGGAAACTACTACCAAATATGGTGATGGGTCGAATTTCGCTTCTTTTGGAGAGAATCTGCTGCTGTATAATAGCTAGAGCTCCGTAGTTGTCGGTAAGTAATAAAAGGTACCGACTTTCTCTAGAAAACATAAGTGTATGTGTTCTTTTTTATTTAAGAACAATCAATTGTATATCAAATTTACTAAATTTCTCATTCACAAAAACTCAAAACAAGTTCATTATATTTACGATATTACTCTTATGCGTGCTATTCAGATCCGAGCAATTAACTGTGCATGTGACAGATAATATACAAAAAAATGAACGTATGTGCTGTTCAGTAGAATTTCCAATGGCTATTACAATAAATAGAGATCATAGTTTATTCTTTAAGAAACACTTTAACTATATGAATAGGTATAAAGTTCATTTCCATTGTTCATATATTTGAAGATTTCTACTTAAAGCATATACATATTAATGCTCGACGGTCTTATCGGCTGAACACAGTAAATACAATTGCCGTTATTACGGTATTTTCATTCAAGTAAAATACTAAATAAACACGATAAAAAAAGGTAAGTCTATACGAAATCAGCTCCATATATATATATATATATTTAACACATATACCCTTCTGTTTTCAATGAATCGAAGAGACAAGCTTCAATCAGCCCTTTTGCGCTACAGTCAGGACCTTGCTGGTTTGGCTTCGAATAAAAAATGAAATTGATAAATACTAACATTACTTTAATTTTAACATATTCATGAATGTCTCAGTGCAATAGTTACGTTTGGAATACATTAAATTTGATTATGAATATCAAAGAATCAGTTGATATGTAGTTTCTATCCCATCTGGTAACTTACATCAGGGTTGCAATGTATGACATTTCCAAGGTGTTGTTTAAAGCATCCCTCAGGATCAACAAGATCCAGCCCTCCGAAGTTCCTTTTGATTGCATGAAGCATTTCCAACCATGTCGGCTTCCGTTTATTCTTGGCCACGAAGCCATACACCATTTTCACCAAACTTGCAAACATACAATTTTGTTTCACTACGAATTTCGATATATTTTCAATTCAATATATTTTTATATTTCATAGTTAAATATCCCAATATGTGTCATAATATTATATTTATGATTTAAAATAAGAAACCAATCATTCCTACTTTTAGCATAAAAACAAGGCATAGAAAATGTTCACGTAATCTAAAATATTAACGATAACATGTAGGGAATCCGATAAATACCTGTAAAAGTCACGGAGTCCATAAAACTCGCGCATTTCTTCAGATGCCCTTTTGAAAATATCCAGGTAAGCAGCCGATAAGGGGCCGATCAATGGTTCTATGAACGACTCAACTTCTTCCTTTGTTCGGCATATTCCTCTATAAATAATTGTTTAACAATGTCACACACAAACGATCATTCTTATGGACACGTGTCAATAGCCATTCATTTATTGCCAACCAAATTGTATAACTTGTTCATAAACATGGATACGATAAATTAGTGTTAAAATCAAAACATGGCGATTTTATAGAGCAATTAGGCCCTACTAATGTGGTAAGACATCTGTGTTAAAACGCCTTGACGTAAAATGTAGTCATATTGTTCGTGCATGCGACACACCGTTAAACACAAATTATCATGAATGCTTAGTTGTTTTGAAATATGACATTTCGTGCGGAAATGAGAGAGTGAACAAATTCTATTTTGACATTAAAATCGTCGACTTACCTCCTGAAAGTTTTTAAATGCCTTTTTAAAGTTAAAGAACGGACAAACTTAGACCATGGAACGTCAGACAGACGTACGGACAAAGTTACGCCCATATTGCCTCCTCATATCTTATGTCATGTAGGGTATGATAGAGACATGCACATGTAATTTGTTGCTGCACGTTTTACTCACTTTGCGCTTGTTTTTAATTCTTCCAGATCTGGAACTTCCCGCTGTACCAAAATACCCCTGTTCATCTTGGCAGGATCCAAAGCCCAGTTGGAGATACCAATGAAAGCAACCTGTTAATACAAATCTAAATTTCACAAATCAAGAGCATCGCAACAATATTAATAAAACATACATATGCATATATATGTTATACAAACATTGTAATACTCAGCAAGTCAACAGAAGCCTGAGATCGTTGTTTTCGATCAGTGGTTCTTTATACAATTACCTTTTTGTGCGCTTCCGGAGTTTCATCCCCCTGACATCCATCCTCCAGAAGTGGATGCAATGTCTACCAATTCCGAATAAATGTAAGTTACATACAGTATAACTTCAATATCAAAGAAACAGTATTTTTATGAAGAAGTTCAATTATCGTGCTTCCATTCGAGTAGGAAGCCTAGCCACAAGACAAGTTCTAATCAGTACAAGTTTGTAAAAAATATGAAACCGTCAATATAAGAAGAGTTTACAATATGGCTCGGCTTATTGTACAAACACATGATAAAATAAAGCAAAAACTAATAATTTTCGTAAAGTGACATTAAGATAACATTTCTTTCTTTTTCGTGTGTTAATGAATTGGGGTGTCTTCATTAAATCATTTGAATATTATGTTTACAATATATTCAGTGAATTAAAAATGCATTACGCTGTTGTAGTTTAATGGCATTGCCCATATCATGTGTATGCTAGTTAAAACAGAGTATAACCACATTGATAAATGCATACATTAATGTTTAATAATAACTAGGTTATGTCATAACAATCAAAGACAAGGTAATACCAATGAATATACAACTACGCCCATGCATTGAACGGTAATTAACTAACTCATGTACGGTATTCGAATAGTTCATACTTTAAGCGGCATACGTGGACTGTCTTCTGCTAGACCCACTTCATCAAGCACAACAACTGACACAAATGTATCCAAGTCTTTGTCCTTCTGAAACTGGGCGCACTGTCTAAAAGTCCCAACAATTCCATCAGGGGTTGACAATGGGCTGCATTGAAATGACACCATCTGCACCTGTACAATTCAAATACGATTGCCGATAATAACAAACGAAAATAAAGGTGAAATACAAATATAACACAACCTATTTGTACAAGTCACATGAAATAAGTGCAATAATAAAACAGTTTTCAAACTGAGGTTGTGTTACCTGTTTTAGATGCTTAAAGAGTGTAAAACGGGCGCTATTCCCCTGCATCGCATCGGCAACAATTGTTTTAGCGAGTGACTTTGAGCTCCCAGGTTTGCCAACAAGAAACAGTGGTATTCGCAGCTCGATGCAAACCACCATCATGAAGACGTTCTCTTTCAAAGCTGTATTGCGGGCAATGTTCGCATCTAGAGCAACATTGTCAAGGAATACTTCTTGGCAGCTGCAATAGACGGTACAAAACATGCTTAAACACGTGACAAACATGTATGCATACCAAGACTTTCAGGAAAGTCGAGTTAATTTGAGAATTGCATATCTTCGTTAGAATATATAACAACATTACCAGTCAATTTCTTGCAATATCTGGTCTGCTCCACCCGGTAATAGGCATGGGGCTGAAAATGCGTTTGCCACTCTTTTTCTGTATGCGTCGCGAGTTTTCAAACAAGCATGGTAGCAAACTCCCAACGCGAGAACCAGACTTCTTGTCAAATTATCCAGACCCTGGTGAAAGGAATCAAATATTACTTAAACAAGGGTGTCGCGGTCGGAGACATATGCCCCCTAAACAGGGCCTTGATTTTCCCACTTATTGTGACAGTGACCTTGATCTTTGACCTAGTGACCAAGGCCAATGCATATGTGAAGTATCAAGACAATCGGTCAATTGGTTGACAGGTTATTTATCGGAAACGAATTTCACACTTATTGTGATAGTGACCATGACCTTTGACATAGTGTCCCCAATTTCAATAGGGGTCATATGTTGTCCAAGGCAAATACAAATGTCAAGTATCAAGCCAATCGGTCAATTTGTTGACAAGTTATTGATCGGAAACGATTTCACACTTATTATGACAGTGACCTTGAACTGTGACCTAGTGGCCCCAATTTCAATAGGGGTCATCTACTGTTCAAGGCCAATGCAAATGTGAAGTATCAAGCCAATCGGTCAATCCGTTCACGAGTTATTAATCGGAAACGAACTGGTCTACCGACAGACACACATACCGACAGACACACAAACCGACCGACCGACCGACATCCAGCAAAACAAAAAAACCTCCTCTTCTTCGAACGGGGGTGCATAAATTTTTTTTTTATTTTTTTTTACAAACTGTGCATTTTAAAATTATTTTTAAAACTATGTGACTCTATTGAAATATAAAAAATATGTCTGCATGATTAATCATAGTTATTGTGTTGCTCCTTAGCCCCTTAAATAAAGTGCTTGCAATTTTGATGTATCTTTACAAATATTTGTTCCCAAGAAAATATAACTTAGAATTATGAAATAGAAAGCAAAAATACAGCTATTTAATTTATACTATAACCTGGCTTTATAAAACAGAAGGCAAAAATAATGATTAGTAATTGCATTTAGTTTTATCAGTCTGTTTTCTGTGACCGGTTTGGTAACCTGTAAATAATGTAGCAATTTGTTTCTTAAAGCAAAAGTCAATTTTTGCACCAATCTGATTAGTAACATACATTATTTGTGTCTTGTTCTTGTTTAGCCAATTTCATATCCATTTCATTATACAACAGTCGGTTATCCTCTGCTTCTCCGTAAAACCAGGCCATGACCGTCAGGACTCGTTCTACATCTCTCAATGAGACAAAACTGCATTCATCCTTTAAATAAATAATACAAACTAAATACAAACTTATCACATTGTTTTGCTAAGCGTACTTGACACCCTCCGTTAATGTCGACAACTATTAATTAAGACACTGAAGTCAACACATTTACTGATAAATATGTCTTATATCTAACAACACTAAAGCACAATACTCTGGTGCGCAAGTTTCCATACTGATAAACATGCTTTTTATATCTTAGCTGTTATAATTTTGCAAAGTATCATACAACGGACGAACGGACCAAGGCACAATAATCTATACCCAAACATCAAATAACAAGAGATGTGTTTGTCAGAAACACAATGCCCCCTACTGCGCCGCTTTGATTTTTTTTTTACCTTTGACCTTGAAGGATGAAATTGACCTTGATCTTTCACCACTCAAAATGTGCAGCTCCATGAGATACACATGCATGCTAAATATGAAGTTGCTATCTTCAATAATGCAAAAGTTATGACCAATGTTAAAGTTTTCGGCCGGACGGACAGGCAGACGCACAGACGGACGGACAGACTGACGGGGGCATAAAAACAAGCATTATATACAATTACTGATGCAAACAAAAACAGCAGAAATGACACATTTACAAACACTTATTCATAAATACCTCTTGATCACGCATGTACTTCTGTGATGCCGTTAAAACAGTGCTTACGACCTCCACAAGTCCCAGTGTTGACGGCAATCGCTCGTCAACAATCTAAGCCAATAGGGTTCATATTATATCGAATGTTTTACTTCAATCCCATGTTCATTAATTTATATATGCAGGCATACATATATACATATATTTATTTACAAAAACCTCACAATGCATACACTTACCATAACGACATCCGCACCGGGTTAGGAAAGTAAAGCGTATGCGTATGCAATAATGTATTAAAACTTAATATACACAAGACAATCATCTGTCTTTCTATACATACTAGATTTTTTTTAGTATTAAAAGTAAATAATATGCATTTAAGACTTACAGCTCGTTTGACCATTTGGCTAATGTACAACTTTTCAACTTCAGTGTTTAGCTGCCCAAAATCCCACACGAGAGGCAGCAAACTTTGTGGAAGCGGTTGAACCCTATACACCTGGAAAACGAAGTGGTCACTGATCACACAACTACATACAATTGCAACAACACACAAGAGAATATCCACGTGTCATAATAAAATTTAGTGTTTTTCAACAGCTACTTATTTCAAATGTTACCAGACGCCTCATTGGAATTCGTCCAAGTTTGTCTGTTGTTTCGTCAGCATCGACGTGGTACCCTAAACCAGCCTGTTCTAGTTTCTTGATAAGTTCATCAGGGTGTCTTTAATAAAATATAATGAGCAAATAGTATTGAAAAAAGTAGTTGTTGTGTATCATTTAGAACATGATTCATTGTATATAATACATATTTACTGGTATAAGGTTTATTTGGGCAGATTTAAATGTTCAAACGTGTGTAAACGTAGGTGGCGTTAGACGGGAAAGGAAACGAAAACGCCTTCCCACCTATGCAATGGTTCGACTGTTTTCAATCGATTGGAAGTCAATTTACAGAATATTTTTAGACAATATACTTTATTTATGTAATACATAACTGTTACATTTGCTAAATTGCTCATTATTTTTGTCCAATTTGTTTCGTTATTTTAACATCCAATAAAACAAATAGAAGTATAACTTTATCTGCACCAAGGAAAAAAACTTTGTTCTGAGAACAAACATGCAGCTATCACAAGTATTGTGTAATTCAATAAACAAACGTATATTTTGCAGACGTACACAGTAACTGACTTTGCTCAAATTTGTTGATTTTTTTATGCCGAATTAAAGATACTATTACATGCAGTTTGATATGTTTTCGCACGGTTGCTAATGGTAAATATTCCACCCCTTCCCCCGTTACCCACAATCCTGTTTCCGCGCCTGGTTTAAAAATTCGTGTATATACAGACATGACAAAAATGAAAGTGTGTGCTTTGCGTTCCGTAACAAAATAAAATTCATCTTGATCAATGATTTGGGCCTTCCACAATACAAACAAAATAGAAAATAGTATTTTACTTTCTGTACGGGTTGCACGCTGCAATCATTTTCAGGTTTTCACAAAGTTGCAGGGGTGCGCCGCAGATGGATCTGTCGCACATGATCTCCTTGATAATTCCAATCGCTTCGGTGGTGTTTGCCTCATCAAAGAACAGCACCGTGTACATGTGACGCCCATATTTCACAACATTTTGATTTGCGATTACTTCCGCCGCATGAACACTGCGTTTAATGTCTTCCTTAGTCGTTCCACCGTGAACCTTAACAGAATGTTGGCATAGTTTACAAATCGATTAAGCAAACTTTTACAGTGACGACATGCAAACAGATAAAAAGAGACAGAAGGACAGAAATATGAATATGCATGTTTCAATATTATCAAAGTTGTCAATACCGTCACCAATATCATATTTTTTAGTTTTACTTCTGGTGGACTTGAAGAGACTAGAGTAATGGGAACATTTGCGATATGTTGGATTTAGAAGTTTCAATCTGACATGTATCAAAGTTATCATTACATGTATCAAAGTTATCATTACCTTCATCAGAATCATGTTTTGGACCTTAACCCCAGGAGGACACTGCAGGGCACACATGAACTTTACCAGCCTTGTTTTACCACATCCGGTTTCACCCATGATTATGACAGGAATATCGCATCTACAACAAACTCTCACATAATATGACCTTTGTTTTAGAAAGTGAAATTACTACATGCACTCACAACAAGCAGGAAACAATCATGGTCAGAAAACTAGATATTAAAATATGTACCTAAATCGCATATAGATCGCCATGATTTTTTTGACATTGTCGGTTGTAAGTTCATAAGTGGAGTCTGGATCATGCGGCATGTCTATCCCCATTACGTTGCACAACTTGGTAATCTTCTGGTCCCTGAATTATTAACAGATTATTTAATGTTTAATTTTGATATGCAGAAGTAAGCAATTAAAATAAACATCGTCTGAGCGTTATACAAAAAAAATTATGTATTTTCATTCACGCATATTACCATAATTATACACACATATATCGCATGTGTCATCCGATGTTGAGGTTATTGCTCTTTTATTATTTTCAATAATATTTGTATCATTTTACGTATCGTTCTATGCAAGACACACCGTTCTAATAAACATGATGATCGACATTGCTAACGATCACTGCTAAACTTATCCAATTACATTTACAAATTTACATCCAGTATTGCAAGAACACAACCAACCTAAGGAGCGCATCAAAGTTCTCTTGCAATGGAGCATGATTTCTCACAAGTGCGTCATACAAATTCTGGGCCATGATAGATCGTTCCAGTAGTGCACCAGTCTGTTGATCTTTCAAGTTCCCTGTAGCTCGCTCAATGAAAAACCCCAGGAAGGTGAATGTGAATCGATCGGAGTTGAAGAACAGGTATGGATGTGGGCTGAGAGCAAAAATAAATAACAAATTCAGTATTTTTCTTTCAAAGATTCCTTCAAAATAGAATACAGGTTCATATGTATTGTGCGCTCCCCTTCTTGTTAACAAACAAATAAAAACAACACAGCAAATTTCAAAGAACAATGCACGTCAATGCACGTACGAACATTCGTAACCAAATTGTAAAAAAATACGTAGTATATGTAAGATTCACTTTTGTTATCGTAAACCGCCAAGACACCCACACACGTTTACGCATTTTATGCGCCTGTGCAAACGTTCAAGCTTACAGGCCGCCAAACTGTGTATTATCGTAATTTTAGCACAAAAATACCCTACCTGGATAAACGATTAGCCAGGTATTAATTGCACCAAGTAGAACATTAAGCAAATAAGAACATATGTCGCCTGATTCTATTAAATAAAATGAATTTTGTTTCGATAATCGACACCAAATTGTTCAGACTGCAAATTGAAATGTCATACAATAAACACTATTTGTAAACATGTTCAAATGATCCACTTCGGTAGGTTGTTCGAATGTATAAACAAGTACACAAAAACACCGACAATACCTGCTTTCCCAAGTGCGTCTTAAAGAGAACCGATTTAGGATCGCTTCATCTCCTTCGTTCTCACCGTCTTCAATCGCATCAACTGGAATACATCCAGGCGATTCTTCGCTTATTTTCAGCGATCGTGTTGAGAAGTCCTGCAGCATAAAAACATGACATTATGATTGCCCAATACCTAATGAAATTCAAGAATAATTTAGACGGCATAATTAAAAAAATGTAAATTCCTGAAAAATGATCGTGTTCAATCTATCAAAGTAATAGTATCTGCATGTAACATGTAACATATAACATCATAAGACAGTCAAATTGTTCCATATTATATAAATTCCAGAACACACACACACATTTAACTGGGGATTCAAACCAACCTATTTTACGCTTAAACACATAATTCATTAAAGTTATAAAAACGTGTTTTATATATTTTCTATTTTAGTTAATATATTACATAAAGAGCTTTATCGTTCTGTCAACAGCAACTAATTGTATTTAAAGACTATATTATATAGACTATATTTGTTTAAAGCAACGACATACAAACGTTACACGTATACATACCATACTTAAAAATGATGCTTTAATGATGTGCAAATCTCAAGATATATGTATACTTTTTATTTTATTTGATTTATCCGTAATAACTCAATGACATTTTAAGTTTCTCTTTATTTGATAGATAGATAGATAGATAGATAGATAGATAGATAGATAGATAGATAGATTGATATATATACAGATATATAGATAGATAGATAGACGTGTCTATCTAATTATAATATTAATAACCTGAATTTACTACGTGTGTTTATCTAAAATCATTTAAATGAAAGTAAAACTTAAGAGCAAACGCGAGTTTACTATTGTGTTTGTAAATTCAACTCTTAGAAGTAGAGTACCTTTGACATTTGCATGAGAAATCGCAAAACAAACGTTGCAAATCCTGGTAAGTCTTCTGCTGCAGCCGTGCTCACAAACGAATTGTGTTCGAAGTCCACAAGTTGGGTGTTGAGGAACCACACAAAATGATGCAGCTCAGACCAGGATGGATTTTGCACACCACATCGTCTATAATAAAGTTTATTACGTTTATTTGATATACTATGACATTTGTATTACTTTCGAATATAAAAATACGTCTTAAAAATTGTTCTTACACAAAAATGTACATTACACTGAAAAAACTATCTTTTAGATACAGGTACCTTAACAGAACAGTTAAACATGTTTGCGGAGTCCCTTCCGGATGAGAGGGGTTGACATCGTTCATTTTGACACCAGTGTCCAGCCGTTGTAAATACTGATACGTCCGCTGAAAGACTGGACCTTTGAACTGCTTTTCGTCAAAGAGCTGATCTGTCACTCGGTAGTCTACATGAAAGTTGATGTACATACGTAACACACATTTTTAATGTGAACATCATGTAGGTCTTATATAAATGAATAAAGTGAATGTATCGTCATCCTGGCTATTTTATAGTTTATATGTACAACGAATAATAGGAAAGGCAGTTAGCTCCTATAAACAATTACTGATTCTGATTCTTAAACAACATATAACATCATCAATTGTGCATTCTACATTAAATCCTACGAACCAGTGTTTTATCATCGCACGACAAAACAATAAAGACAGTCAATAGCTAAGACAGTTTAGACGGAGTTATGTTCTTTGTCAAAGCAATTACTAACAGTTTGCATAAATATATTGCTAAAATCGCTTTATTATGTTGTTGAATTAGTAACTAACGCACATACCTGCTGGTGTACCATTCTCATCACCGGCATAAACGCTGAGGCTTTCCTGCGGTGATCTACACTTCACATCTGGCATTATATCAAATATTGGATGGGCATATTGTATCCCCTAAAATAAATAATTAAAACATATATAATACACATACAGTCTACTACACTCCAGAGAGACATATGTAACTTGAATGTCTCACAATAATGACGAAAAATACCACCCGACTCCGTATTTAGTAATACGTAGAATAATGTTATAGAACGCCTTACCTAAAACGTACTTATTTAATAATGGACAATGTCTGCAAGTTTGAATGTTGTACGTTGAAAAGTGTAGTGAAACAGCTTCGGAAAACTTACTGTCCACGGACAGATATATAATATATATATATATATATATATACGTATAGACATACAGACAGATGGACAGAAATACACCGTGATTACAGTACATTCCCCTTTACTTTGTTACTTAGGTAATACTAATATGCTAATAAAGTATAATAATTATCATGGTGCTATGGAAACTCTAAATAAAAAAGGTCTTTGAGTTTGTTGTTTTCAATGTTCGACGGTAAAACCCGAACATCCACCACTTCATATCATAAGAAGCAATGCATACTAGTTCGAATGTTGTACGTTCATAAGTGTAGGTACACGTCTGTGGACAAGATTGAGTCTACCGACAGACATAAGTGCAGACTAGCGGACAGACATACGTCAATGGTGATTCCCCTTGTACTTTGTAACGGGGATATAAATTTATTAATGCATGTTTAGCATTATCGACAAGAGCCCACATAGTGAAGACATTAGTATTGATAAACTATATGTAAAGTGTATGCATCATTTATGCAATAAACAGCAAAAAAAACCTACTAACTTGGTTCTCACGAGTTATTTTCATGATGGGCATGGTTTCTATCAGATATAGATCAGCTGTGCTGCGTCGCCACACGTATCCATTTTTATCCATCAAACAGTCCAAGAGCAGCAGATTGAAGAGTAGAAAATCTATTCCTTCTTGAACCTTTAAACAAAATAACAGTTAAATCATGTTTATGTGACCTGTTAATATAAAGTTTTCATTATAATAAAAAAACAGTATTTATGTTTAATGTCGAGTTTAATTGTACTGTAGGAAATCAGCTGTTTGCCTTGCATTAACGTACAGTGGTTCTTAACGATACGTTTTCTTCTGGTTTTAGTATTCTTGAGTATTCAAATCTTAGTTGATTATAAGAATCACAGCATACCTCGTGTGAAATGTCAATATGGAATATTCTTGCAGTGGCTTTTCCAGGCGTCGGTGTGTGCTGGATTAACGTCTGTATTACATCGTGCATGTCGATGTGTTTTTCTTGCAACGGTATTGTCACTAGTTGAATATCCGTATGTTTTGACTTTGAGCCTAAATGAGAAGTCAACGTATCCAATCGTCGAGTTACATACAAGCTTTTTCCTACACCAGCACGACTCGATTTAACGATACGCACGGAAGACCTATTTGAATAAAATAAAACGTTTTTTGAAAAACATGTCATTCGTATGTTTGGTATACGTATTATAATAATATATTATTTCAGAACGTGTCAATCCTAAAAGATATACCTATTAAAATCAACAACAGCTGCAGAATCTACGTTTGTTCTGGGCACAGTCAGTTTTTCAGCCACATATGCTCCCAATGCTGTTTGACTTATGGTCGGAACTTGTCGAATGTATTTGTCCAACGATGACACAAACGGAGAACGGTATTCATTGTCTGACCCACATATTACAAAAAGTCGGTACGTGCGATCTGAAACGAGAAAATATATATGTAAAAAAATCAAGTACAATGTTCATTAAAAAAAGACCGGAATTGCAAATAAGTTTATACTTGTTTAATACGCAATTAAAAAAAATAAATCCGAATGGCGTACTTTCTTGATGGTTTGTCTCCAGAATGTGCTCTTCCAATGTTTGCTCGGCAGCCTCGCTGACATCGTAGTCCAATAAATCAGCATTCACGAGACAATGAATTCTTTTTCCGTCATCGTATATGGAACGGCGCCAAAATATGTCAACCTATATCAAGTTTATGATATACACTGATTAACTAAATTTTACGCTCTGGCATGTAAAACAATTCTGTGGTGGCAAAATGCACGTTTGCAATATGTCTGAGTGTATATGTACTGTTATATTTTATTATTGATTTTCTTTTTAAATGATTATAAAACCATCAAAGTGATCGAATCTGTTGTCGACGCCACTTAGGTGATGTCGCGTTTTATCCCAACACATTTAGTACATTCTAAACATTAAAGTCCTAGAATCCTGAACCAAAAATAAAATTGACTAAACAGGGAGTGATACAATAATCATCATAATATATTAATATTATTATTTATATAATAACAAAACCTCGTCCTTCGTTGTATTCGACGAGCAGACTAATACTTCGTCAGACATTGGAAGCGGCTGCTCTTTGTCGTGCATATAGATCGAAAGGGTCACCTTCAAGATCTCTTCTGTATACGGTAGTTCAGGAAAAATATTAGAATGCACATACATACAAACATCATATTACAGATTTGACCAAATTTTGTTTTCTTTATAAAACAAAAGCGTCACATCGACTTCGAACGAAAGCAACAATGTTTGATGCTGTGAATTGAGCGTGTTAAAAAAAACTTTGTTGAGCATGTACAATAATTATCGATCCAATATCATATACATTTAAAAGCCATGTTCTGAAAAATATGCATGCATTTTTTATAAATGTAAGTATGTTAGAAAAATAATAACAAATTATTATGCTGCATGATTATTAATACAATGAACAGAAGCCGAAACATAAGAAATCCATAATACATTGTACTGTCCACAAAAGCTAACTCCAAAACCTCTATCACGCGGCCAATTTCAATACAAGTCCCGACATTATATAGTGCAGCATATGCAAAACGTTCAAAGAGCATAAAAAATATATAACATACACTTACCAGTTGGGCAAATAATAAGATTTGGCTCTCCCTCTGTATAGCCCTTCGTAAGTTTTCTTTCTACAGTGCACCGCTCTGAAAATTGCAACTCGATGCCTAAATCTAAAACCTCGCTTTTAAATAAATGTATAAAACAAAGTCGACTAACGACAACACATTTAAGACACATTAAGACTAAGTTCAAGGTACACCAATTATCGATGACATAATCTGGTGACGTGGACCAAAATTGACAAATAAATAATCATGTCCTTGATATTTTGTAAGATTACCATTCCGATAAATGTTAAGCACTAAATAGGCATCTAGAGTTGTAACAATTTTTTGACATGGTTATCTTGTTTTTGGACACATATGACCCAGGTTCAAAGTTGGTCTTATTTTTGTCAAGAAAAATATTAAGACCAAAATTTGAATTCGTGACCTAGTTTTTGGACGAACGTGACAAAATTCAAACTTCGCCTTGATAGTGTTAAGATAAACATTCTGACCATGTTATATCAAGCGTGAATTAAGATATGGCCTCTAAAATGTTAACAAACCCACCCGACAACATATGCGGACTGATTCTGGGCATATAGTTATAAAAAATACCACTTGTTGAACTTCAAAGATTCACAGTAGAATATGCATGCTAAACAATTATTAATGTGCCTACCGGCAAGATGCTTCAGGACTATACCCAAGTGTTCCAGGCTTAGATAGTCGCTGATGTTCGATGAAATGGACCCGAGAAAGCTTTTCCACAGATCGGTTAGTCCTTGGATCAGTGGAACAACACCGGAGCTAAATAGCAAACAAAAGCACCAATATTATTTGTTCATTCAAACAACGCTGACATTGGAAATGTAAAATGATTAATATCATGATTATTGCTTATACCGTTAAACTACTTTTTATTTCGTTGAGTTATTATTTTTATTATTGTTATTATCATTATGCCTTTACTAATATTTATAATTACACATATACCTATGATATAACTGATCGATTTAGTTATGTGTAGTGATACATGTCGGTTTTAGTATAAATCGGCTGAATAACATGTTTTGTTCGGTCAAATTTTTTATGAAAACGCATTTAATTACACAAATAAATGCCATTTAAAACACGTATAAATTACAGCCACGGGTTTGCGAACAAGTTGTCTAGATGTCATTTGAATACATACCTATTGACATGTATTTTTGTTAAGCTATTCTCGATTATGGATGCCATAGTTGAGCTAGAATCACTCCAGCCAGAAAATGTTGGTGCATAAGCTTGTGATGTTTGATCAGTGTCCATTTCCTCTTCAATTTCATCACTGGCTCTTGTTGCTATTTCACTCTCCTCGATACACCACAACAAAGCTATTTATATAAAATACAACAGATAAGTACTGCACGATTACCGCTATAGCATTTTCGTGTTTGCACATGAATAAATAATAAGAGAACAAATAGTCAAACGTATGGTACATTTAATAAGAAACAACGTAACAAAGTAATTGGATTACAAACAACAAATTCGTACAACTGATGATAAACAATCCTACACAAGAACATTTTACTAAGATACAAAAACACACACATAATTACACAAATTACGAGGGACAGAAACAGGCTTACATGGCAATATATACCAATTTGATATGATCATTAGGATACTTTTTAGCATTAATCAAAAATGTAATTCCAATAAAACATGTAACACATTTACGATGTTTTTGGTTTACGTTTTGTTTGAAATTAACCTTACCGTTAGACCGTTTCTAACGCTTTATTTAATTTCATCGTCGCTTTCAATATGCGGATTACAATAACAACTATTCAAAGAGAGTAAAAAGCACTCCAAATCTCGTTAATATTAGCATTAAAATACTGGAGTAGCGATGATTGAACGTTTGTTCAACATGCTCAGTATCTAAATGTTCAAACATATACTAAAAACAGTTGTGTAATGAGTTTACCTTGCGTAACGTCCAGTTCTTCAATATCGTTCGCATCCACATGCCCTATCGACTTTTTTGCAATGCGTTCATCAATTCCAGCTAAGACAAGTTCCTGCAGAAATCGTTCTTTTTTCACGTCGAGTGCTATTTCAGTGTCAAAAACATTGGGCTCTGCATCAATTGTGTGCTCGGTTTGTACAACCCCACGAACAGGGTTATCAACTTCTTCTTTTGCAGAGGTCATAGCCGCAATCAATTCAGCTGTACAAAGATTCTCATTAACGATATACTAATCAAGACCAGCATTGTAGGTGTCCTAAGCTTAATGTTCATGAACATGGTGATGATTTTCATAACACAATTGATCCCGGTTGATGCGCAAAAACCTAAATGAACTAATGCAATTCAAAATTTCTTAAAGGTTAAAGCGTGTTTCAGTAATATGGCTAGAACAAATGCTTATAACAATCAACGGTATAAGTAGTCAAGTATTCTAGAAACCCAACACGATGGTAAACATAAAGGTAAATTCCGGTGCTAGACTCTGGAAAACCAAGAACAAAGGGAATCAAAGACCAACATGACAACCAGTAGCTGTACTTTATAGGCTTAGGACATACGACAATCAATACATATAGGTCAACTCTAATAATTTATTTACATGGCTGGAAAGGAAATTATAGCAATTTAAAAGAGTGTTAGTATTAAATTGTAGTAGAAAGCCGTATAACTGATGTCATATATTTACCCGGTGTACAGTGTTTCTTTACTGCAGACAACAACGGGTATATCAGGTGCGATGCCTCATTTTCAGATCCAATTTTTACCAGTTCGCGTTGCAAAATCACCAGCTGGTCAATGGTGAAGAAGTTAAGATGGTAATACTGAGCGCGTTTCTGATCGATGTACTCTAGCCACCGATCGTAGCAGTTCTCCATGAACTTTGCTAGTTCAGGAATCATGTCTTGCAAGCCTTCTGACTCCGATTTACCACCCTTTCATGAAAAAAGACGTACTAAGACTATTAATAATACCTTTTTATGGTTCGTGTATGACATATTTTTATTACAATATTTTATATTGTATAATCGTTATAATCATACATTTTGACGACAATATACAAAATGTCAATAATAACACATACTTGACCAAACTTGTAATAGAATAAACTAATGTCCGAAACAATGTCGATGTCCCACCACAACATTATTTTAAAACGATAACTTTATCATAAATAGTAAATGCAAATAGCACAGCATGATGTCTAAAAATGTTATCGAAATAAGATGTGTTGTTTAACCTTAAGTTGAAACTTGACTTCCCAACATAAACACATAAAATGCGAGACGTTTCGAAGAATAACAAGAGTTCCGCGGTCGGGGACATATACCCCCAAAACAGGGCCTTGCTTTTCAAACTAATTGTGACAGTGACCTTGACCTTTTGACCTAGTGACCCCGATTTCAATAGGGGCCATCTTCTGTCCTAGGCCAATGCCCATGTAAAATATCAACTCAATCAGTCAATTGGATGACGAGTTATTGATCGGAAACTATTTCAACACTTATTGTGACAGTGACCTTGACCTTTGACCTAGTGACCCCAATGAAATATGGATCATCCACTGTCCAAGATCAATGCACATGTGAAGTATCAAGTCAATCGGACAATTCGTTAAAGAGTTGTTGATCGGAAACTATTTTCACACTTACTGTGACCGTGACCTTGACCGTTGACATAGTGACCCCAATTTCAATTGGGGTCATTTACTGTCCAAAGACAATGCACATGTGAAGTATCAAGCCAATCGGTCAATCCGTTCAAAAGTTATTGATCGGAAACGAACTGGTCTACCTACAGACATACAGACCGACCGACAGACCGACTGACCTTCATCCAGCAAAACAATATACCCCTCTTCTTCGAAGGGGGGCATAAAAAGCGGAAACGTCTTTCAAGGGACCTTCCACATACACATATCTTATGTCCGCAGTGCTTCAACAAATGCATTTTCAAATGTGCATTGGAAATGCCAAATACATAAGATGAACCTGTTGTGTACCAATCATGCAATCAGGTTTTGTCAAGAAGTGGCAAGTGGAGGATACCAAGACAATATTCTGGGTCATATATAAAACCCGCACTTACTTTTATTTTCGGAACATCTTTGCCCTCTCCAAAAGAGATAATTACACATACAGGTCTAGTGGTGTTGCACATAAACTGCGCTTTCCAGCTATTGAAGAGGACACAACCAGACAGGCACAACTTTCGAAAAACATTCCCAAGTCGAGTGATCCCATCAAACACCTTAAAGTATAAAGCATGTAGCTTTTTACATGAACTAAGATCTTTATGATACTAACATTAAGTGTCTTGCTCCCTAAAACTGAATATAATCCGTGATCATACGCTTCTTATAATTTGACAATTTTGACTTGACAAATAAATGGGCGCTATATAATAAAACCGTACTGCCATTAATTGTGTTTATATAAAAAGTGTTTACAAAATTACATGTATACACGTTCGCGGCAAAACAAATGTGTTAATCTCACCAAAGTGAACATTTCAACATCTACTTCTGCATCTTTCTTATCTTTTTTTACACTTCTGCCTGCAACTAACATCAAGCGACTTTGTAAATCTTGAAGCTGTGAAAAGCTGTAGTTTCTCATTTGTTGTTTTCTTTCTTTTTCAGGTACAGTTAGTTTGATAACGTTTCTCTTTGTCTGAAAGGCAAAGCAAATAGCGTAAAATCACAATATTTGTATTAGTATCCGAAATAGACAAAGCTTAGAGGGTACATGTGACACTGCACCCACTGTCCAATTAACTTAACAAAATTACATCAATCTTAAAAGTTAAGAACTCATTTACACAGATGGATATTGTCTTTGTTCGGCTTACCAATACGTTCGCGGCTGTATAATGAAAATGAGAGAAAACACGTTCAAACTTAATCGATACGCTATTAACACATTGTAATGAAGAAGTTTTACTTTCATTAGCCAAACTAAATGAACCAAGAAATTAAATACACTTTTTTATATAACACATAAACAAACTGACACGCCTCCTGACGGAATATTTTTATACAGAGAGGAGCCCTGGTTAATGTCATTGGTAAACAACAAAATGTGTGTAGTGTCTTACAATATCGTCGTTGCTTCTTTCTCCAGATATTATTCCCACAGTATAAATACCACCACTGTTAATAGCTTCTGCCTGCATCAGTGAGGTCACTTCCACCGATCCATGAGCCTTTTTGATCTCTTTCAGCCATGCGAGTTGATGGTTGGTGTCAATCTAAGCAATACAATAATAACAAATGGTATATTATATACATACACATATAATATGTCATATTAAGGCATAAGTAGGTTATGTCGCGAACTATTTTTTGACTTAGAACTCAACTTAAGACGTGTTATTTACAAATTGTATATTTGAAATATAGTAGTTTTAAACTCTTTAGTCTTTAAACTCTTTTAAAACATGTATAATTCTTGTTGAGCTACATGTTTTAATGTTTTCATTGATACAGGTAATTTCAGTAGAATGTATATCTTCATAAGACAATGTGAACCCACCAGTTGTTTTGGCAGATTTGGATTGACATCAAATTCTTTCCATACAACTCTGCATTTGCCAAGTAATGTCATGTAGTCACAGTTTTCGTCTAGGTCAAATATCAAAGGTGAGTATCCCAGCACAGCCGAGTGCAAACACTGAACCTTCTTAATGTTTATCGGTTCATCTCCTGCAGACATCATAGCAAGGTCCACAAACACTTTCAACTCTTTCTGACCAGCTGCAAAAATGCAAGGTACACTGCAATTTTGTTGCGATCAAAGTATGGTTGATGATTAACTAAAAAGTCATTGTAGCACGTGTCCCATACCAAGTACATTTAATTTACAGTTGTTAACATATGTTTTACAAATATATCGATTTACAATGAAAAATACTTACATGTGCTCATGGACTCTTTAAGCCACTTCACCAAGTTATCGCACTTGAGAAATGCGTCCAAACATTGAATCTGTTCGTTTGTAATACCTCTCAGAATATGACACGTTTCCATCAGCCTCTCATCAAAGTCCTTCATCTTGAACTGGCGATCCATATGCTGTGTAAATTTAAAAATGTTTTGTGTTGAATGCAGGTGGCTTGTATTTGCTGGTCAAATATACAATCAGATAAACTAATCCAGTTAATTTACACTGTCTCGAAAAGGCCCAGACAAATACGGCTTATTTGTTTACTCTTTATTTATTTATAAAATTCTGACAAAAGCAAAGTCTATAAAAGCTTTCACAAATCAAAAGGGAAGAGAAGCTATTTAGTTTATACCTTTGCAATGTTTTCAATGGCCCCAAAGTCGCCTTTTAAATCAAAATGCCGTTGAACTTTCAATAATACCCGTGCACCATTAACACATGACCGTATCTCTCTGTATTCTTGCAATTGTTTAATTCGTTTTTTTGAAATTGCTTCATTTATTTCCAGTTTTGTCAGTTCGCATTGTAGGTCCTCAAGGTTGTGAAACGTAGCGAACATTTTTTCAAAGTCTTCAAATACAATTTCTCCAAATATGATACTACGAGTGAATTCGTTCCACCTGCAAAAACATATCAATAAACTAATTTATCACATGCCATACCCTGTTTCCCATGTAAAATAACCATTACATATATTTTTATATTACACATGTGTAATATACTTTTTAAGCGTTTTCATTGGCTTAGTTTTCGTTTATTGACCAATCGCATTTTGTTATTTTGCTGAAATGACGTTGCAACGTCAAATGACGTCACGAAATGTAAACAACATTCGGGATTTATCATTATGTTTACTTAAATATTTATTTAATATGCTCATTTTAAAGCATGTGATAAAAAAGATCTGACACTCGTTGTCATATCATACCATATTTTTTATTAAACTCGTCCAGGAAATTCGTTAGTAAGCTCGCCAAAGGCTCGCTTACTAACAAAATTCCTGAACTCGTTTAATAAAATATGGTATGATATGACAACTCATGCCAGATCCTATATATATTATACTGTGTACATTGTGTACATGCAAAATATATGCAATATATCACATTTTGAAATTGCATCTTGAGGATGACCACCGGACTGTTACCGTTAATGCGCTTTCGTATTACGGTACTACACCTTTACAAAAACAACACCTTAGTGTTAATCAACCATTTAATTGTTACGTTTTAAATGATATTTCTTATTTTAAAATTATAAAACTGCATAACCGTAAAAATGCCATTTTGATTCAAAACATAACTAGAATTGGTGAAAAATCTTCATAGGAATTAAGTCAAGACAATATGCTAAGACCTACTTTGAGCTTTTGGACAGTCGGGTAAATAGTCGTTAACGTTATTACTAATAGTCATAAACAGTAATGTTCCTTTAGGATAATGTTCCTTTAGGATAAATCTCTCAAATATTGCACTGTGTTAGGACATGAAATTTGCTATGAAATCAGTGCATAGTGCTTAACAGGCCAGGTTTTGAATAATTAAATTGCATAACACTTCAACGTTATATCAATGTTGGCAACACAAAGTTATTCGAACGATTTTTGAACAAACAACGATCAAATATTTACGGTAAATGCATGGCCTCAACTCAAAATATCTTGGTCAATGTGGTAGAATATTTAAATAAACATTAATGTCTTCTAAAACAGTACATGCTTCAGGTATCTCATACTTTGCACGAAATTATTTTTGATAACGTTCATCATTTCCTAGTTTAACAATGGCTTTTAAGTCCCATACCGCATAAATCTTGTAAAAGTAAGAACAGGATCGCGATTGTATTTACCTAGCTTACTTGACATTTTGAATTGTCACAGCATACAGATTTTTTTTTTTGATTTTTTTAGAGCAAACATATTTTTGTGTTTGACACAAACAACTAAAATAATGTGTATATCCCCCATATGTCCCTTAATCCCATGTTAAGTTTCATCAACCTTACAAACACCGTTTCAGCATTTTTGTATTTATCGCTAGATCCTGATTTTTCGGACTGACAGAGAAACGGAGAGGCAGGGAGACACACTGAAATAACGTGCACATTGACCATATGGCCATTTATCAAAATACCGAGTTTCATTAACCTATATTAGGTATGTCTTTAGTTGTCGCAGTTTTAAATTGTTTCTGTAACCATAGCAACAACAATATTTGCCCGACGAAACAACGAAATAACGTGCATGTTTACATTAAGTCCCACTATCCACGTACCGAGTTTTATCAACATTCATGCACTTATGAACTTTTTTTAATTATCACAGGATCCAGATTCTCCGGACAGACTGACACGTAGAAATAACTAAAATAACTTGCATATTCCCAATATGGCTGGCTATCCACAACCTATATTTTATCAACCAAACTTGAGTACTTTTGGAGTTATCGCAAGATTCATATTTTAATTATCGGTTATTTCTGTAACAACAGCAATAACATTTTTTTTCTACTGAAAGATGTTAAATAAATAGCATATTCGCAACATGGTCCTCTTTTAAGATACCTAGTTTCATCAACCAAAGTAGTTGTCGCAGGATCCAGATTCGTACAGACAGATAGACGGACACACGGAAACACGGACGGACTGAGAGTAAACCTATTGTCCCCTGCGGTTAGGGCACTGAGTACAACTATTTAGAATATTACCTTTCTTCAACAGGTGTCCAAATTATTGCAACAACTTCTTCAAGCGTTGAACAGTTCTGTCCATCATTGCTACATGCCAACTGCCACATCTTTTCAAACACAAAGCTTCGTTCAAGTACTTCTAATCTTGGTAAAATATCCAGCACCTCATTTGGCACATTGAATGCCTTGATGTGGTATTCCACTGCATGACGGTCAGATGTGACAACTACAGGTTTGCAATACTTGTTTAATGGCTGACCATCAAGATTAGTCACTTCCCTTAGCACTTTGTCAATGGCATGTGTGTCAACTGAAACAAAAACAGACTTCAAACGTGTTTCCATAATTAAATAACATTCAATCATAATAAGCATGAGATCAGTCTTTAACTTCGTATCCTTCATCTATACTCCACTTTTTTTAACAACGACACGTATAATTTCAAATAAATGCAATCCAATCATTTAGATTGCGTTAAATCTCAAAAGAGATAAACATTTAAGAAAATATGCATCATGCAATATAATTTTTCATATCAAGCTGTAAATCGCGAGAGCTTAACAAGCATTTTACAAATCAATGCTTATTCAACAAACCATATGGTAACCACGCACTGTGCAACAGTCATTCTACTTAAATCCATGCATTAAATCGCAATAGCTTTAACTATATTTTCTCTGCAAAAAGCATGTTCTTAAACTATGCCGATTCAAGTAGAAAGTCAATATCACAACATAATCACAAGGAGTTTTATATTTGTCATAGCGTTCAAAGAGTGCATTACTTAGAACTCTGGGCTGCCATTGATCATGATATCATAATTAACTAAAAGTCTTACCATTTATTCCGTTACAATGGTTAACCAAAACAGCAAGCAGCTTTGCCTGTCTCTGAAATGCCCTCAATTCGTCCATTCGGGTTTGTAGTGTTTTCAAAACAAGATCCTTTACTAACTTGTCATTCGGTCGCAGCAATGTCAGTATGTCAGCAAATACCCCAGACTGTGCTGCAATCTTTTTCAGCATTCCAATTTCAACATGGCCTCCGACGAGCGATTCCCAGTGACTTTCACATATCTGTATGATGACGTCAAGATCTGGTCTGCAATCCGCATGTAACAGCTGGTTCTCGTTTTCTTCACCTAAGTCGATTGTAATACCATAATCATTCTGAATGCCTTATTGTGTAATGAAACACATCAAAATCTTCTCAATTTCAAGTTTGACCATTATAATTGTTGCTGTTCTATAGGACCGATGTAAATAAAATATATTCCACAGAATATAGTCTACTAACAAATCACACTTTAGTTTAGAAAAAAATCAACGTTTTATAGCTCATATCATACACAAACCTTTATTTCGGAGAAATAGTTGGACAGGGGGCCAGTTCAAGGCCATGTTTAATACTTGAAAAGACTGCTGATCGCCATGACAACTTGCCATGTACGACGCCCAGTGCTTTTTAAAGAGGGTTGTCAACAGGTCTCGAAGTCGTTCTTTTTCATGTCTGTTCCACTTTTGATAATTGACATTGTAGCCTTCGTCGATAGCCTATACAGAAGAAAAATTACCTAAACATGGCTATTCATGATGTTTACAAAGTTTTACAAATTGAAAAAAAAAACGCTGATGACCGTTTTTTATTTATAGTAAAAAGCTATTCTATCTGAAAAGTCAATCATATGAGTTTTCCTAGTGAAAAACTCAATCATGGAAATTGAGCAGTGGCCCGCCGGCAAACTCATCCAGGCTCATTAAACGAAGAACATTTTTGGAAACCAATTGAGCAGTGGCCCACCGGAAAAATCATTCATGTCTATTAAACGAAGAATAGTTTTAGAAACCTTCGACAAATGTTGAGTATTTGTGTAAATGTATTTATACGAATCAAAGATGCAATGTCGTTTTATCAACTAGTACGTGTAGTCATTGGTATTTGGCTAACGCTAGTAAAAAATTTATCGTAATGAAATTTAATAAACGGATAAATTGTGGTACAATAATATATTATTTTTTGTTTATTTGTATTTTCCTCGTTTATATTCGATCTCTCAAATGTGTTGTTCAAAGATTGTGCAATTACATGCTAAAATGCCACGTGTATGAGTATCTTTCAACCTGAACAAAATCTTTGTATTTAAATAATGTGGTGTGCCAACGATTTTACTTTAAATACTGCATGGCCAAGAAATTAACATATTCTTGAAACGGTCGGCTAAGAAGGAAGAATGGGAGCATTGATGACTCTTGTCAGGGCCAGCAACGCAATCGCATTACATAGAGAACACAGAGTACATTCACACCAACAAGGATAGCATACTTGATTTGGTAAACTACTACTGACCCTATGGCAAGATGTTATCACTAGACACCATCCAGGTCTCCGAGATCGGCCTCCTCGTCACTAAAGACCAATCAAAAACCAGTCCCAGAGTTGAGGATATGACAGCATGTTCAAGAGGGCAGAAAAGAGAAGAATGTAGACAGACAGAAAACAGGTGATAGTTGCCAATGACCCACTGACCAGCCCACAGTTTACTACCAAAGATGGCATTCTACGACCACCCAGGACCTGGCCCCTGCAAATTGAATGTGCATAGAAATATCACTAGACTTGATTTGTCACACTAAGGAGAAGTTGACCATAGACCAGTTGTCATGCTCTTGGTGGCAGCACAACATTCATCTGTTATTTCTCCAAAAGATAGAATTACAGGAAGTTGATGTTTTATAGATCTACAGAATGCGCTCGAAAGGGTGCTGAAGGACGGTCTCCTTGTGAAGCTTCTCCGCAGTGTTTCAAATGGACCAAGTCTTACTTTCACGACAACAGAGCAATTGTGTCGGTTAACGGCATATGTGGGCAACACTTACTTCTGCGCCTTGAAGTCCCACAAGGAGGAGTAGTGTCATTCACCTAGTTCATACCCTAAGTAAATTACATTATACCACAACTACTTGAAGGAGTACAAGCAGCTCTGTACGCATATGCCTTCATGCTCTTGAACACAGAAGAGTGGCAATACCGGGTATCCTCAGGAAGCATGGATAAGGGCCTACACAGATGGGTAAGCAACAAAAGCAGTCTAGAGAGAGGGAGCTGGAGAGTACTTGTAGTACCAAGACGGACAGTGGCCAGCAGATGCGATACCAAAAGGCTGCAATTGCAGAAACTACAGTGCTTAGGTAGGAGTATTCGTGCATGCTGCAAACATCATAAACAGACAAAGGAGACAAAGACTTCTAAATAGTTTTTCTAACAGATGCTTTGTCAGTCCTGGAAGCAACAACATCCTAAAAACTGCCGCGCTTCTTAACATCATTACAAATCATCAAGTTGTTTAGAACTGTAATTGAGCGGATCCGTTCTCACTGCGAAATACACGGAAATAATGATGGAGAAAGGCAAAGCTGGAGGCGGAAGGATACGAAAAGGAGAACAGATTCATTCAACAAAAATGAACACCATCATAAATTGCTTGTTCAGAAATTAACATCCACAGGACAGCTACCATTACATGTGCAGATGGACATTTTCCGACTGCGTACAAGACATAACAAACTAAACCACCGCAAACAAAGTGACCTTGTTGAGAAGATGACCGAACGGCTGAATAAATTCTTCAGGAATGCAGGAGGACCCACTCTCTTAGGGACTATGTATGGTGTGAACCTATGAGCATGCAGGACATGCTGTACATGCAAGTGCAGGCTCTACAGACGACCTAAAGTTTCATCCTTGCCTCCGGACTGCAAGTATGACGGTGACCGAGAAGAAGAACTTTCCATAATTTAAACAATTTGTACAACCACCGTATGACAGCGATTATTACAACAATTATTACAGTATGCCGACTTGCGCCTGTAGATCAACGGCCAACTGTGTACCGCATAAAAAACACCGTGTATATGTGGTTAGTATAAACAGTTTTGTTCTCAGCGCTGCCACAAATGAACTTGATATGTTAAGAAAATGAATATATGTTAATTAAATTTTGCGCATACACGTTTGCTGGACATAGAAAAACAACATTGGAAAACTTTGTTTCTGCTTCTTCATTTCCATGCAGGTCCACGCTTGATAGTTTTAGGAATATAGTTTCTCGTGTGATCTTATTACACCATCAACATAATTTATCTGCGCAATATAAACCTTCTTACCGAACATGCCACGGAAGTAAGGCATTCTTGCATAGGCTTCTTGAATTTGTCAACTTCTTCACAGTACATTCTCACAAATTCGCTTTTCAAGTACGAAAGCCTGGAAAGCTGATTCGATATAAATAAAATGTGTATTATTCGTTTGGTGATTCACTTTATATAACACATGTACCTAATTAATATATTACAACATGGGCCAGATCTCGGCGAACATGCAAAGAACAATATTTTAACCAACATTGATCGAATTAAAATTTGAGAGACTAAATCACAGCTTTCCAAAATAATAAGACAAATATTATTTCATTCATTACTTACAAAAGTATAATACTTGGAATAATATTGCTAAATGCCTACATATGTAATACAATAATTTGAATACAAAGTTTCTCCTCGAGTTAAACCCAGGCCCTGTATGAGCAATATCTTATAAATAAAAACCGTATGTGCATCAGGCTTAAGAATTGCATAAAAATTCACGAACAGTCTCAATTGCCAATGAAAAGTGCGACTATGTTTGTTTATTTGATCTATTTCGATTTATCATTATTTATAACGAAAAGATATTTCTTTTATTACGATAAGCCTTAATGTCGTAAAGGCGATGCAAACAACACCACTAATATCAACCGTCTAATATTGATTTATGTTCATTTGTTTGGTTAAGATAAAAGATCATTTTCATCCAAAGATCATCGGAACTAACACAAATATATTAAATCGTCTACCTCATATATCAACTGCCCATGGAGCGCAGTGTCTAACTGCGTGTGCCACTGCTTGCAAAATCTAGATCCCGTAGACTGCTCAAAGTATGCATAATTCCAAATCTACAAACACACATAATTATCTAACGCAACAAAATCAACATATTACATGTATATTTTGAATTGTAAATTAAAGTATTTATAAATATGGTTTAGCATGATCGTTTAATAAACAAGAGTGCATGTGTAAAGGCAATAGTCGGAAAACAACCGCATATTCATGACATGAAAGTCCGGTTTTCCCTGCATTTGTGTTAAATCTAAACTTATCTGTCATTGATATCCGTTTCTAGACGTTAGAAAAAACGTTCATGGTAACGCATCTATGGCACATCGTTAGACGTCATGTGTCTGATGTCATGACAAATGACCAAATTTGGTATGAATTAAATCGTTAAAGACAAAAAACACGCGTTTGGAAGACGATTTACCGGTATGAATGATGACATATCATAAAACGGTTTATTTATTAGATAACAACAAAATGTGATCTGGTATTCACCGCCAGAAACTATATTGACCTCGGCTCTGCCACCGTTCATATGCCTTTCTATCGGTTAATATCACATCATAATCAATAGCCCTTTTGTCGGTATTTGTATATCAAAGAACGAAACCTAAGATGAAGTACTTACATCTAAATATGGTCGCATGCTCGTTGACCAGGATGTTGAGTTGTAATATCGTAGCCATTGAATAACGTTTCCCACAACGACATTTACGTTAACTTCGTAATTCGGCTGATTGGCTTTAAACTCTCTCACATCTGGCATTTCCATTTTTCGTGCATGCCAGGATATGCAGTGAATGAACATTTGTGCCCAGGGCAAGAATTTTAAAACCCGGTTTGATGAATGCATTCTGTCAACTGCTTCATTGCAAATCTTGTAAGCCATCGACAACCTGGCTAAGGACCTGAAATAAACCATACAACCATAACAGCATTTATAAGAAAAGCCATCAGTGTTCAGTCCGTAACTGGGCGTGTTAACGTACTTTGAAGTTCGTACGTATGTTTGATATCAACAACTACCATAAAATGAGATGTATCTTTTACAGCTTGATGCGCAAACATATTCATGTAAACTGTATAACATCAAGTAAAGAATCGAGAAACACATAAGAACTTAATGGCGAGTATCTAGCACGAGTTCATTTCGATTGAACTCGACAAGGTCGTGCTCTATGTAGATTTATGGGTTAGTCAATTGCAAACAATTAACTAAAACAAGAGATGTTTGTAAAATCGAAACCCCTCACCCCCACATACCCAAAAAAACAAACAATAAGCATGACTTATTATGATGTCAATCCCATAAACTTACGAAGAAGCAGGCAACGCCGTTCAAAATATGGTGAGATAAACAGTCTGGAACATTTTTTCGCAAACGCCCAACTAGAAGAATTAAATTGTAATGTTTGAACTCATTTAAAGATAGTAGTACCGTAATATATCCAAAGAGTCATACAGTATTTTATTGGAAATGACCGTCTACTTAAATGTGTATTATGGATATGAACAGAACTCAAAATGACCATTAAACCTATAACATTCATGTTTCAACCCCCTGTGTCAATAACCTTTGACCTTATGACCTCAAAATCGATAGGCGTCGTATTGTGTCCGCCTAGCGACCGGGAGGGTTCGTTCCCCACTTTGGGAGCGTTCTTTAGACCACCCCCAAATACACCTAGTACTGGTTCTACCAAGGAAAAGGACTCGAGAGCGTTTCAATATGCCTTATGCTTTCGATGCAATCGAGCTTTAATAAAAAAAACAAATGACCCTTATCCCAATGTGCATGGTTGATTGTGTAAGAGTTCTGCGAAAANACTGCGTGTGCCACTGCTTGCAAAATCTCAATCCCGTAGACTGCTCAAAGTATGCATAATTCCAAATCTACAAACACACATAATTATCTAACGCAAAATAATCAACATGATTATTACATATACATTTTGAATTTTAAATTTAAGTATTTATAAATATGGTTAAGCATGTTTTAAAATAACACTTTATTATATGATCGTTTAACATGTTTAATAAACACGAGTGCATTAGTATAGGCAATAGTCGGAAAACAACCGCATTTTCATGACATGAAAGTCCAGTTTTCCCTGCATTTGTGTTAAGTCTAAACTTATCATTCATATCCGTTTCTAGACGCTATAAATAACGTTTATGCTAACGAATCTATGACACATCATTTGACGCCATGTGCCTGACGTCTTGAAACATGACAGAATTTGGTATGAATTAAATCGTTAAAATAAACACAAAAACACGCATTTGGAAGAACTTTTTACCTGTATAAAGGATGCCATATAATAAACGGTTTATTTATAAGAGAACAACAAAATGTGATCTGGTATTCACCGCCAGAATCTATATTGACCTCGGCTCTGCCTCCGTCAATATGCCTTTCTACCGGTTAATATCACATCATAATCAATAGCCCTTTTGTCGGTATTTGTATATCAAAGAACGAAACCTAAGATTAAGTACTTACCTCTAAATATGATCGCATGCTCGTTGACCAGGATGTTGAGTTGTAATATCGTAGCCATTGAATAACGTTTCCCACAACGACATTTACGTTTACTTCATAATTCGGCTGATTGGCTTTAAGATCTCTCACATCTGGCATTTCCATTTTTCGTGCATGCCAGGATATGCAGTGAATGAACATTTGTGCCCAGGGCAAAAACTTTAAAACCCGGTTTGATGAATGCATTCTGTCGACTGCTTCATTGCAAATCTTGTAAGCCATCGACAACCTGGCTAAGGACCTAAAATAAACCATACAACCATAACAGTATTTATAAGAAAAGCCTTCAGTGTTCAGTCCGTAACTGGGCGTGTTAACGTACTTTGAAGTTCGTACGTATGTTCGATATCAACAACTACCATAACATGAGATGTATCTTTTACAGCTTTATGCGCAAAAACATCCTTGTATACTGTAGTGTATTAAGAAAAGAATCGAGAAACACATAAGAACCTAATGGCGAGTATCTAGCACGAGTTCATTTCGATTGAACTCGACAAGGTCGTGCTCTATGTAAATCTATGGGTATTTCAATTGCAAACAATTAACTAAAGCAAGAGATGTTTGTAAAATCGAAACCTCTCACCCCCACCTACCCAAAAAAAAACAAACAATTAGCATGACTTTTTATGATGCCAATCCCCTCAACTTACAAAGGAGCAAGCAATGCCGTTCAAAATATGGTGAGATAAACAGCTTGGAACATTTTTTTCGCGAACGCCCTAGTGTTCGATCCAAACTTTGGGAGCGTTCTTCAGACCAACCCCAAAGACACCTAGTACTGGTTCTACAAAGGAAAAGGACTCGGGAGCGTTTCAATATGCCTTATGCTTTCGATGCAATCGAGCTTAAATAAAACATAAAATAATAAGGAACCCGTATACCAATGTGCATGGTGGTTTGTGTAAGCGGTCTGCGAAAACGAATGATCCGACCGACTGACCTACCTACCGACCGACCGACAGGTGTAAAGCAACATACCCCAGCTACTCCGAACGGGGGCATAACAATACTAGTGAATAGTATAATTATATTTCTCATTCGTTCGATTTAATAAATAATGTGCAAGTGTTATGCGAAACGAGAGTACATTAGCGTTTCTTCATATCATGAACGTATGGAGAGGTTTACAAAAAGAGTTAAAGCAGTCATGCTTCGTACTAATAATTATTGTCGGGCGTCTGTGAACAATGTGTATAATCCTTTTAAAACAAACACGCATATTGAATGCACATCTATCGACATACGAATGTGGTGAAAGTGAAATATCTCAACAAAGAGGCGCGGAATCTACTTAAAGTTTCGTTTTAATTGACATTTAATTGACTGTTAAACCGTTAATATATTAAAGCTCGTGCACAATTGTGTTTGCCAGAGTTCAGAGCAAAAACATAGTTGTGTTTTGGTGTACGAACTTACACGAACTACAAATGATAACTAATGCTAATTATAACGGCGTCTTTGAAACTTATTGTACGGCTGAAATAATAATGAATTGTATTAATCAAAACAATATCATAACTGCATTTAGTGGTCAATTTCATTTAAACAATAATATAACAGATCTCAGACAATTTCAACACAGTCAGCGTTCCACCATTCCCATATTACGTACACAAATATTTGCAAACTTACATATCGGAACCCACGTCATCCTTAATTATCCGTTGAACCAAAATCTCGATGCACTTAAGCACTGCCTTTAAAATAATATAAAAGTAAGAATTATCTTTCATACAAATTATACATACCGATTTACAACATGCCGTTACTTTATTCATAATAGGTTACCATAAAATCTTTAAATATGTATATATCCAGGAGAAACACTCTGAATTCTCAAAACAAAACACCTTTTCGAATCAAAGGACTTCATAAAAGTGTATGTATAACGGCTGTAATGGTTATATTTAGGGATTGCCCAATCAGTCAAAACACTGTCTATTAACTAACTGGAATTGATATGTGTTATAACTTAAAGCTGGCAAACGGAGGGCGGGAAGGATCTAAAGGTAATCGTGTGAAATCAATAATTTGATCAACCAAGTATCATTTCATAACGGAGTCTGTATCATTCCGACCAATCAGTTTCAAATGGAATACATTTATCTGAAGCAATAATTGCCAACAAGGGACGTCGAGTGACCGCGCATATCATCGATCCCTTAAATGTATTCTCATGCGAGCAAATACACATATATCTTTTTTTAAACCTATATACACTTTGAATTATGAGACACCAACCATATTCTGCTAAAGAAAATCCAAATTAAGAAAAAAGATCCAGGTCTAGAATTCTCATTGTGCACGCGCACATAGTATAGCTGAACACTTTATATTGCTTTTGCAATCAATCATCATTATTAGTTTATTAAAGCCGAAGAACTGTGAAAAACATAAGAATGATTTGTTATACCTTCTCTGTGTCATCGGTGACGTCCACTAAACAATAATTGGAACCAACGTTATGTTGATTATGTGTATGACGTGACCAGTATAGCAATGATGCAGCCAGAACTTCCACAGGGAATTGAGGATACGGATCTTGTATTACCTCGAACAATTCGGTAGGGTACAATGCGGCTATCATACTTCGTGGCAAATAAAAGTCCATGTCAAATAAAGGATGCATCTGCTGCAGTAAAGTATCAAGTGGTCTGAAATAATTCGAATATATGCATTTTTTTTTAAACAGGACTATTCAACCATTTACATTTCAATATGCAATTAGGTAACACATCGTTGCTCTCAGAAAAGGAACCTGTATATTTGGAATATGGTTAATCTAAAAGCAGCTCCAAGATTTCATTAAGATATTTGAATATTACAAGCAATTATGTGTGTGTATTCTACATAGTTATTACAAATAAAATATTATATCACAATCTTACATAATCCATTTTTTAGAATTTTTCCAAAATGCTTGCACCGTGTCTTTTATTGGAACAATACCCCACCAATGGGGAACACCTGCTGCATGTTCTAAATTTTCTTCAGGCTGATCATACGGTTGACACAAACCCATGGTGAAATGAAGTAGTGGCAAGCAAAACATCCAGGAAGGATCCTTTTCGTACATTGTTGAACATTTAACAACGTACATCAAGCCATTTTGCATTTTTCTGAAAACAAAAGGAAAGTTAATGTATAATGATATTGACTTGTTCAGTTTAATGCAGATTATCAAAGCACTAGTCGATGGCTCATTCATGTTGTTGTTAGTAAAAGCCGTGTTTAATATTGTTTACGCCCTCACAATAAGCAATTATTTTCCGACAATTATTTTACTTTTTTTTAAATAAATATTTTTGTTTTAATGTCGATGTTTACATGTAATAGACAGTTGTTGCCTTTGTTTCTCGGAAATGGAAATGGTCGTGTTATTCATGATTTGTGTATCGAAAATTAAGTCATTTTTTATCATCAAATCTTTAATATCTAGGTTAGAATGAAATATACGAGTGTAAAGATGTTTATCGCAAACAATATGAACACAATGGCTAACACATACTCATTTTTGAAATATCTATTCAACTCCAATAGTTCCTGGCATGTCTTTTTATGTGGATCTGGATTCACGTGCATGCATCTACAAATGAGCTGCCAATTTTCATGTGACAAAACAACCTGTAATCTGTGACAAACGATTGCTATAACCATTGCTTGTGTTACCCGTTGTCCATGAGTCGGGTTATTCTGCAAACTTTTGAATATTGGTTCAAACATAACATCTGCAATCTGAAGAAATTGAAGAGAATAGAACGGGTTTAGAAAAAAGCCCATGTGATCCAGAACATGAGTACACAGAGTAAAACACTTTACTAAAGCACATGTACATGACGCAATTAGTATTTATATTTCTTCGAATGACATCAGCATGTAAACCATGAAGTTTTTATGGACTACCATGCGTCTCATTTAGGTAAATATGTGTACATTTATCAGTCGTTCAATAATTCATTGGTCTCGAACAAGTGATAGTTTGACAATGATTGGAAAAAATCGTCATTATACGCATATTACCGATCAAAAGACACAAACACTCATTGACATCTGTAAATTGACATCTGTGAAGTTAAAACGATTTGGAAATTATCATTGGTAGTTTCTATAAACAATGTGTAGTGTGATTCCTTTGGAGTTAATCCGGTAAGTCTACTACGTTTGTACATAATGGCGCATATACTCATTTCGCACAAAATGCTTTCGAAAATGAACGTTATGTAAATGTAAATGCATTTCTTTCCAATGCAATTGAGCTGATTCCATTTTAGCATGAATCGAATTATGTTGATGGATTGGGACTTTGAACAAGAACCGGTAATATAGTTGTATAATAAATTCCTACCTCTGTTTAAAAAGAGTAATTTATTTCATTACCTGTTGTTGAAAACGTTGATCATTGTCAAATAGGTTTGCATCATACCGATAAACTTTCCGTAACCCTGCAATAATAGCATCAAGGCTCTCAAGTGATTCTTGAAAAGTTTCTGATAAAGAGCTCATGTCGGTTTCTGGTCTGAACCAAAGAGGCGTAAATGCACTAACGAACAGCTTCAGATGCTTTTCACAGATCTTCTTAACTTCGTCTTGACGGGAGTCCCAAAACTTTTTAAAAAAGCCTTCGTCCTTTGCTTTAATTACCATGCCGTCATATTGGTGCCAGGTTTGTACTGAAATCGAAAAGCTTACCAATATACCACTTTACCATTGATGACAGGTTAATGACTTAACGGACTGTGGTTTTGGAATAACAATTATGTTGCAATAATAGATAATAATGTTCTTGTTTATATTGTAATGTTTCTAAGTGGCAATATCTTCACACCAAATGTAGTTCGATATTGAAATCCTAACATTTCTTTCGATGTCATGTATCCATTCATTTCACTACATGAACAGATCTGGATATGTGAATTACTGGCAACATATTAACAGTTCGTTAATAAACATCCTTGTGTCATCAAATTATATTAACACAAGATGTGCGATAGTGTTATGTACACTATTGAATAATGTTTATACATTATGTCGCAGTTTTGATTAGTCGACCTCATTTCAAATTCAAAGAGATATGAAGTAGACGTTTATTAAATCTTTTTTTAGCACATTTGTTCATGTTTCACAGCAGACATGATTTTAAAAGATTCTACTCTTTAGTGTCACAACAATTGTTAATTGTTAACGAATGAATTCTTGCCACAGAAACTAAATAATTTAGTAAAATACAATTTCCGTTTTCCGGTTTAAAGCCATTTGCATTGGCCGTTCCTTGGCGATGATCCCTGTTTTGATCAACGTATAGTTTGTTTTCCGTTAAGATACTAGAACAAACATTTCTCTAATGATATAATTTATGTGAAAGCTATATCACAACGTTCTACAAAATCGGCGCTCTTTTAATCAAGAGAGGATGTATCAGCAAGCCTTCCCGACGTCTGTTGAGAAAATATATGTTTGTAGTTTTTTGTCTTGACATACCTGGCTGTTGATGATTTTAATCGGATAGCCACACACAATCGAATCCACACACACTATCGTTTTCTTTAGTCAAGATTTTTACAATAAACGAGAGTCGATTGCAGAAAAAATTTGCTTATCTTGAACATATGCGTGAAATAAAAGGATAAACATGTTTATAAATATACAAAACAGACGTACCTTGATGTCCATTTGGCAGAACAACTTTTCTGTTATCTGCTTTATTCATTGATCTATGAATGTAATAATCTTCCCACACGACCTTTTTTTCACTCACAACACAATATTTGTATTGAACTCCCTTGGTCAAATTGCTTTTGTGAATCTGTCGCGCGTATGTATATTCAGCGAACTTATCGAATTCTCTGAAGAAACACAATAACAATTCTAAACATCCATTTCAATAAAATAACATTACACGGAAATGGATTTTGCTGAAACTGTTGACAACATGCAAGCTATTTTAATGTTAATGACAAGTATTACAAATGTCATCACCTCAATAATTCATACATAATTGATTAAAGTTTAATGGCTTGGTGAAAGTAGATATTGATAGCTAGAAATACATTTGAACGCTGTGCATCTGCATTCCATATATTTACTAGTGATGTAGCGGCAAAAATAGTGTATGTTGAAAGTAGATTGCAATCGTGTATTTCCACGGTACTTTTTATGTATAAGTGTCGGCTATATGGTTACCTTCCTTTCTTAGCTTCCTGTGTATTAGTCTTCCAACTATCCAAATCAAATGCCAAAACCAGCTTCCCTCCATTTTTCAGCATCTCTTTAGCAACCAGAGCATGAAAGATAACTGTGATCATGTCCCTGTAAACAATGCAAAATCCATGGACAATCGTATATTCGATCGGTCGTGTCTATTAGTTGACAATTCATAAAAGAAAAACTAACCATACATCCTCAAAGCAAAAAAAAATACATATGAAAATAACGACATAAAAAAAGCAAAATGAAAAGGTAAACGTTTATTTTGGTTGTGTAATACCGACTGTCACGTCAATGAATGCATATTTATGCATAGTCGAGTCTATATGTCCACGTTCTGTGAAAGAGAGTACTGCGTTTAAAGGCAAGGGTTATTGTAAACTTGTATTTAACTTTCAACGAAAATGTATGCAATTAAAAGATATTTGGGTTAGTTTCACGTTTGGTGACCAAGCGTACTATTCGTGTAAAAGCAATGGTTATTGTAAACTTGTATTCAACTTCCAATAGAAATGTATGCATTTAGAAGTGATTTTGTCGACTGTTAGTATGCAACTAAACCTGTACAGGGTGCTGGTGTTCTGAGTAACAAGCCTATTTTGTACTGCTTCATATTAAATATACTTATGTCGTTATACAAAGAACGATAATGTATTTTTCACCAAATATAAATACCTCGAGTTATCTGCTCGCAGGGTCGGCTGTTGACTCTTCTAGAGAAGAAAGGAACAACTTGCATTGATTTAAATGTTTCAGAAAAGCAGCAGGTCAACTAGCTAAACATGATTTTGCTTTTCATACAGAACGGTGTGTTTTGTGTTGTTGTTGTTATTTTATTTTAATTAGAATGTGTACGCAAAAGAAATATTGACATATTGACCACAACTATTTATTAAACAGTTTATTACCAGTTTTAGAATAGAAAAAAAGGTTTGTTAATTAATATGAACATAAAATGTGTTGTTAGTTATGTGATAGCATAATCATTTTTATTTTGTGAATACTTGAAGGCATCCTTTTCTAGATGGTCGACGGTAATTACGCATATTCGAGCTCATTCAGATATATTTACCGGATCAACAGGTTCATTTGATTGTTTTTTCCAGGTTTTATCAGTGTCCGTCTTTCTGTTTTGTTCAGAGCTATCAAATTTTGTCTTCCTGGTTTGCACAGAATCGTTCACATTTTGACTTTTCGTGTTTTGAGTTGCTGAAGAAGCATGTGTCGGAGTCTGTGTAAGTTTTTTCTCATGTTCAATGAAAACCAAAGCCACGCTATTTTGTTCAGCTTGGACTTCCCCTGTATCAACATCAGTACTGTTTTTTACTGGCACTTTTGCGTCTTCCTCCATCCCAAAAACCTTTTTTGGAACAGTTTTATTGTGTGATGAATCTTTTGGTGTAGAAGCTTCAGTGTGATTATCATCTTTTCCGTCACGAACGTGATATGTTTCTTCCTTTTTAGAACGCAATTGTTCGGATTTTTTCTCATGTTTAAGTCGTCTCTTTGCTTTTGAGCCCGGTGGGTTATTTGTGTGTTTTCTTTGCCTTGTTCGTTTTCCTAGTACACTGGATTTTGTTTCGTGCTGGTTGTTTTTATCAATGGCGTGTTCCTCATCCTCATCAAAATCCGTATCAGAATCATCATCATCATCCGAGTTTATACTCTCACTTTGTTCAGACATAACACTAGCAGCAGTATCATTATCTAAGTTAAACAGTTGCTTGTCATCTTGGCTATCAGGTACAATACTGCCGTTATCACTACTGCTTTTTGAAACATAAGATTTGTAGGAGGAGCCCATATTGTTATTAAATGTTCCAATGTGTGATGTGTTTGATGTATTTTCTTCATTAATTTCCGATACATCAACAATTTCCCATCCGCTTCCTGAAGCTGAAAGGTAAAATGTGGGTGGTCATACATAGTTCATGCTTATAATTAAACAAGAGCTGTGTTTGTCAGAAACACAATGCCCCCTACTGCGATTTGAAGCCATATATTTGACCTTTGACCTTGAAGGATGACCTTGACCTTTCCCTTTCAAAATGTGCAGCTCCATGAGATACACATGCATGCCAAATAACAAGTTGCTATCTTCAATATTGAAAATGTTATGACCAAGGTTAAAGTTTTGGGACAGAATGGCAGACAGGCCAAAAACAATATACCCCCTCTTCTTCGAAGAAGGGGGCATAAAAACATATTTTTAAACAACATATTCCATATCCCAATCTGACCAGTTATTATTGAAACTGATGACATATACATGAGATAGATTGTGTCTTTCTAAGCATTTCCAATATATAGATTTGCAAACTTAATATAGTTTAAAAGATGGGAATTAACATCAAAATTATCAAATATATTTATACATATGGCTTATGTTTTAATGTCCATGCAGTAAAAACATAATAATATTGCAATTGCTGGATGTCTCCCCAACATTATTCAAGAGTTGTCTAAGCAATCCGGTAAACTCTATACTTTTGTATTATTTAAAACTGTATTACATGAAAAAAAAGTACACGATATCACTTTTTGCCTTTGACTTCTACACACAATCTTATTGCATCAAACATCTGGGACAAATTACATATTAGAGCATCTATTGTTTGCCAATTTAAAATCAAAGGGCAACGTCGTTTTGGAAAAGAAAATACTTTAAGCATCAAGCATTTGACAAAATCGACCTGACAATGACTACCTACTATTTATATTTCGGTAATGCTTATAAAGCAACAATTGTTTTGCTTACCGAAGTCAGGATGACTGGCAGTGTTTACTTCAATTTCTATCTTGTTAGAATTTGCATCACTGATTTCTGACGTCTGTGGCTGTTCAGAGGGTGCAGCATCACCCGCCGCTAAAGATATTGGTCGAAGTGTTGGATCATTTCTCTGATCTCTCGAGTTTGATTTTTGTTCTTGAACATCTATCTTATCGTCAATAATGTTTACAGGATTTTCCGATATAGCAACATTCTGGCTCATGTCATTCTGTATAGGATTTTCTATAATGGTATCACTCTTTTCCACCTGAATAACCTCTGATTGAAGTCCGTCAGGATGCGTACTTGTTGTACTTTGCCGGGGATCTTCTGGTTTATTGTCCAATTGTTCTTCTGGATAAATCTCCAAAAGTGATGCTTGTTTTTGATCCTTCTGAGCTTCGGACGTTTCCTTACTTGGTACAACAGCAGAAGTTTTAACAACTGATTGGTCTGCATCGCCAATGTTTGGTTCCGTGTATGTAGTTGTTATCGGTACAGAGTCCCTACCGCCTGTGTGATAAGCAACACTAAGATGTCAACTTATGACAAACACGTGAGGTACATATAAACCGCTTTCAAATTTATCGTGCTGTTTTCTTAGCTACTGTGCAAGGAGTATAGCTAGATACATATTCATGAGACGAATTGTAATAACTACAGCAAAATGTGTTCAAACAGTATCAATTAAACCTTCAATAAACTAAACTCGTCTTTATTATACTTGAATGATAGTTTAAACTAAAATCACACCATTTATGGATGAACATTTTACTTGGGAACTTCCAAATACTGAAGTGCAATTATGTAAATCCAATGAAAAAAAAAGTAACGATAAAGTTTAATTCAATATACAGTTTGCGATGCTGATTGATCTATAATAACTGGTCATGTCAGTTGGAAAAATAGCATCTATAACATAACTTTTTTATGTAGGCCATATTTGTTTGTGGTATGGTACTACATGAAGCCATGCACAACAAGTTAACGAAACGCAATCTGGTGTTCAACACTAAATTGGGTAACGAAAGTGTTGTGCAACATGACACTTATGTTTTTATATTGAAAATGGATGATGGTAGGGTTGATGAACGTAATAATAATGACACAATATGTGTTACCTGTTGACGCAGTCTCTGAACACACCACGCATATCGTCTCCGTAACGGGACATTGTGCGCCACATTTTTGGCAACTCCCAATCAGAAACTCATTTGGATCAACTTTTCGCCCACAGTTCAAACAAAATTTTTGGTGCGACTTTATTGCTGCGCCGCACGGTTTACCTTCTTCTTCTTTGCCAGTACAGTTTATAAACTCTGCTTTTCTTGGCTCTAATTTTGTGCCACATTCAATGCAGAATTTTCCTGCACTTTGCTCCGTCCCACACTCGGCATTGGAACACTTCATTGTTTAAAAAGTTGTATGTTACATCTCAGACTGAAATACAATAAATTAAACAATCCATTTGAGTTCAGTATACTAGTAAACAGTAGTATATACTGTGCAATAATAACGCTGTCCATTCTACCCAAATACACAATTTACGTATAGGGTATTTGTTAGCTTTTGGGTAATACCTTGAAATATTGTTTTCCATACATTGAGACAAAACAATGTATCGCGAGCGCAAGCGCTATTTGTTAGCATTATTGATAGTGTTACTATTTACTGCTATTTGTCTTCACTTCTGTTTTGTTATTTTCAATAATACATTTCATAAATCAGTCTTATTATCCCCACGCTTTTTGAAGCGTGGGGATTATGTGGTTATCTCCGCCGTCTGTCCGTCCGTCCGNAGCCAGAAAACGGGATGTCCGGGTAAAAAACAGCTGAAAACTAACCAGAACAAATTGGCCATGATGGCCCTGTATCGTTCCACTGTTTTTGTATGCGAAAATAAGCGTGCAATGCGCATGGGTTCACGCTCGACGTGTATGCATTTATCTCTTTAAATTGAAAAGTTATTCCAAGTGTATTTTGATAAACTTTTAGTTTGAGAAGAAAATAGTTTATTCATCCCATAATGAATAAATAGCAAAAACGCATACACATGCAAAGTTCAACGACTTCCAGAAAACGGGAAGTCCGGGTTAAAAAAAAGCTGAAAACTAGCTAGAAAACGGGAAGTCCGGGTAAAAAACAGCTGAAAACTAGCCAGAAAACGGGAAGTCCGAATAAAAAAACAGCTGAACAATAGCCATAAAACGGGAAGACCGGGTAAAAAAAACAGCTGGAAACTAGCCAGAAAGCGGTAAGTCCGGGTAAAAAACAGCTGAAAACTAGCCAGAAAACGGGATGTCCGGGTAAAAAACAGCTGAAAACTAACCAGAACAAATTGGCCATGATGGCCCTGTATCGTTCCACTGTTTTTGTATGCGAAAATAAGCGTGCAATGCGCATGGGTTCACGCTCGACGTGTATGCATTTATCTCTTTAAATTGAAAAGTTATTCCAAGTGTATTTTGATAAACTTTTAGTTTGAGAAGAAAATAGTTTATTCATCCCATAATGAATAAATAGCAAAAACGCATACACATGCAAAGTTCAACGACTTCCAGAAAACGGGAAGTCCGGGTTAAAAAAAAGCTGAAAACTAGCTAGAAAACGGGAAGTTCGGGTGAAAAACAGCTGAAAACTAGCCAGAAAACGGGAAGTCCGGGTAAAGAACAGCTGAAAACGCCCGAGTAATACCAATTCATACCAGCATACCATTTTATGGGAACGTACAATAAATAGTTCTATGAAAATAGCGCAGAAATAATTTTAATAAAAAAATTCGCATGTTACATTGAAATCAAAATCAATATGAAATAACGCTTTCGGTTAACTTGTTCTCTACATATCGTTTGACGTGTTCATGTTACATTCCCCAGTAAACTTCCCCAGTGACTTCGAAATCAACACGGATCGTCCTTTCATCTCATCATGTTAACAAAACATAACAAGATGAAATGCTCTCTGTCCAAGCCACTTTCTCAATATCGAGCGGAAATATAATAGTCTTCGGGCAGACCATGGCATATGCACTTTCGACAAATTAAACAGACCTACCAACCGACGTTGAACGGTAATATACCCCTACATACTTGCACATGGGAAATGATTATAAATATGGAAGTAAAGCAAGACTAGTGAAATCGAAAGTACAAATAGAAGTACCACTAGCTTTCCGATTGCCTCGATCCATCGACCTGTGCAATGAGAGACGTTTTATTCATACTTAAATCAATACATTTAGACAAGTTTATAGTTTAAGTGTTGTGTTTTCATTTCAAGTTTTATACAAAGTAAAAAAAAACAAAAACAATAATGTGTCGACGAATAATATTGTTTTCACAGTAATAAATTTAAATCTTTCGAAAATAAGCAAACACATATCATTTAAATCTAAATATCCTATCATTATATTGTACTTTCACAAAGTATCCTGCTAATTTTAAAACGATGCATATGTATAGCGGATGAGATAATCGAACGGGAAGAAATATAAGAGATAACCGTTTTCTGAAAATATGATACTGCCCATAAGTCACGAAAAATATTTTTTTGTTTTTAAGTCCTTTATTTTAGTCTAAACTTAGATGTATAACAGTTAACACACTAGATTCTTACGCATTAAATCCCGTATTATACCATTCGTGTAACCTTATTGACTGAAATGTTAAACGTGCTCGTTTTTTTATAGGAGTATGGCCGTTTTGAAGTATTTCAGTCGTATACCCTTCTCATGAGTCAGCTTATCCGATCTACGCGGACAAGTTCACAACAGTGTTCACTGTTTTTTAGAACGATTCAAAAATCACTTGTTAACTACATTATTTGTACACTTAGTAACACTGCTAATTTACCTTCTGGTCTGCACCTACATTATTTAGTGCGTTGCATAGTTCATCACAGAGAGTTTTACATATCAATTGAAACACGAAACTACATTTTCTGAAAATGTCCTCCGCTATTTATAGTCCTATCACTATGTGTCATAGCATGTGGTATGGTGTGATGATAACAATACATATCGTTTAAGGGGAGGATCTAGTTACACATTATAAACTCGTTATAAAATACAGAACAGAACAAGGTCGACTTTTCGCAAATTATCTTAATGTTTCAAGGATATATTATACATAACATTCGTGCACCAATAGCGTTTAAACTACACCTTGCTACACATTGTAGACATACCTGAGTCGATATCGTTTTGTTATCGTGGTGTGTGCACGTTTTATCAATACGTAAATACATGCAGCTTTATATAGGCTGACAGGTTTAAAGATCTAACTCATAGAACGTTTAATCGACAATATACACAGAACAAGTACACTATCGGTGTTAACGATTAAACCGTAGACACCACCACCATCGTGCACGGTCTATGGAAAACCATTTATGCCTAATAGTCATTTGTTTTCACAAAAATCGCCAATTAATCGGGTAGATAGATCGACTAAACTTTGTGTTCGTTCACTTTTTGTTTACGGTTCCAAATTAATTAGAATGTGCAAAAACTTCCATATCTTCTAAATCTCTTTTTGACCTTCCCTATATAATTAATTTAAGTAAATTTAAAGTTAATTACCTGAATATGATCGAATTGTTCGAATCTGAGTGCAAACGTATAAACCCCAGGAAACCAGATCTGATGTGAAAAGTTCGACCTACACCTTCTTGGAAAAGTTTCCGATAAATTTGGCTGAATTTCGATAGGGTAAGTAAATCCAGTTCTATGATTGTGTAAAGGCATTTTTGAATTAAAATATTTTTTGGTATATGCAAAGGAGGTATTATCATGTATGTAAGAAAAGTCCTGGTTATTATTATTCAGGATTTATTGAAATAATGCTTTTTGAAGTTGACAATGCAGAGATTTGTCCTCTATTAAGCACTTTATTTACAAATGTATTTAAAGGTATGCCAGTGAAAAAGTTTTTTCATCGAAACTAATATCAACCAATGTCCCCTGAGTAATATATCCGCTAGGGTTTCTTAAAAATATTCGTATTGGTGGAGAAATTCGACTTTACATTCAACATGTTGATGAAAAAAAGATATGACCCGGTGCAGTGCCAAAGATGTCAAGATATGACAGGAGTGGTATAGCTCTACTTTAACATAACCGAAAAACTAAACTTGCAATACCAAAACAAAAGATTGACAAGTAAATCATTCTTCAACAAAATGCATCGGAAACACGAAAGGATGTGTCAACCTTATACATGTAGGTGTACTGTTTAATGGTTTGTGGGCCGCGGGTCAAGTGATTTCACTAAATGTTAGTATAGATTGCATTATAATATTTGTTTATGCCCCCGAAGTGATCCGTCTGACCGTCTGACATTCCGTCACACTTTGCGTTTAGGTTTCGGAAAATGTGGAAAACCACTTTGCGTTTAGGTTTAGACAAATGTGGAAAAAGGGGGCATATGTCATCCTATGATGACAGGTCTTGTTATCAATATCATAATGAAGTATGTGACATATGGTATGGATAATGCGATTTTGAACACTTTACTATGTTATGGTACGTCTAGTATTTTACCTGACGGTCTAGGTCAGATTGCACGCGTCATTGTACAAAAGTACTTATTGTAGCTGCGGTTTGTTATATTAAGAGTGCTCAAATATCCAAACAATATCACCTACACAGTGTAGCAAAATCCGTTTCACCCTTTGAATTTAACATCAAGATAAATACAAGCAATGTCAGAAAATGAAATCATCACAGGCATGTGACAGAAATGAAAAGTAGATTTCCCAGAAAACACACCATTATCGACAACAATTATGAAAGTTGATTGTTGTTTTCTGAAAATACTAATGATGCTTTTTTGAAAATGCTAACTCATATGTTTTATTACAATGATACTAATTAATGAGATAAGACAATTCAGTATAGGACGTTCTACATGAATCATGATATAATATTAATCATTACCATCCAGTAGTATGAAATATAAATACAAAATATCTAGTATAAAAATCATTACCATCTTTGAATTCCGGAAATCAAACAGTGCCCCACCCACTATAGTACACAAATAAATAAACAGTGTACAGTATTCCGGTAATAAAATTAACAAAAGCACGTTTAAAAGCATGCCCATCAGCAAACAAATATGCGCAA